>JBBYHK010033949.1:38109-51770 GCA_038382065.1 Adansonia grandidieri | reverse complement strand
AAATCCCTATTTACTTTTTATTAGATTCTACTATTTTTACATCACATAATTTCTTTTCTTTCTATTATCAAAATCAGCTTTAAACTTCTAAAAGTCCTTGTGGGATACGATCTCTACTTCCCTACACTACAAATAAAAAAATCAAGCCAAAGGAAGTGAGTAATATAAACGGGTAGCATCGACAACTACCAGATAACACTACTTAACACAATATTCATTCTACGCAGTCAGATTGTTCACATTTGGCTCAATGGAAGGTGCATGGATCACCTGCTAAAAGTCAGGTTCATATCCCCCCCTCTCTCTACTCCCTGCCCCCCACCAAGATCCAAAAAAGTAATCAAACTATTAGTACAACGTTGGTTCTAAACAGTAGCATCTATAATTTGTTGCCCTTCCCTTTTATAGCTCTAAATGGTAGATAAACCAAAAATTAAGGGTACTTCCCTAGAAAGCTCGGAATTATTAACACTAAAGCGAGATGGTATAGCCATATAGCAATAAGTATGCAGAAGAAAGTATTCAAATTTGACACCAAAACCAACTACTAAGGTTCTAAAATGAAATTTTAGAGATGCCATGTGAAGTGCGGATAAATTTTGCATGTCTTCATAAAAATAAAAACTGTAAGAAAACCAAGAATATTGTCCACAAAATACCAAAAACCAGGAATATTGTCCACAATACCAAAGCATAGGAATGCCGACAATTAAATGGTTACTTCCAGTGCCAATTAAAACCAATACCTGAGCCGGAATCCATTTTACATGGCCAATAGCATCCATAGCAGCCTGACGAAAGCCTTCCACTGATGCAAACCATTGTTCAGTTGCCCTAAATATTGTAGGCTTCTTTGTACGCCAGTCATATGGATACTTGTGCTCTGCGTGAAAGAAAAGGGATTGTGATTATTGACATGGCTACCCCCTTTTTTTTTTACAACACCTCAGCATAAGAATAGCAGGCGACAATAACAGACCTTGAGCAAATTATCACAAAGAAGAAATAAAAATAATAGTAGAAAGATTGGCTTTAAATGAAAAACCTACCATATGATTCTTCCATTATAATGGACATTTTTTCATCCAAGTATTTGACAACTGCATCGTTACCGTCCCCAAGAACATCAAGCCCAGTAAACTGCCCAGCTTCTTCAGTGAACTTTCCATCATCATCTACAGGAGAATATATCGGCAATCCATATTTCAGACCAGTCACATAGTCCTCCTGACCATGGCCAGGTGCTGTATGCACCAATCCAGTTCCTGATTCTGTTGTAATGTAATCTCCTCCAATGACAACAGGGCATTCCATGTCATTAATGGGATGAACATACCTGAAACCACAAATAAGATCTATGCTTCAGCAAATTGGCAATTTCGCTAATTTCCCAAACATGCATATTGTCAAATAATACATCGAGTTATTTAATTCAGAAGCAAATACAGGCTTCAGTTTTAACTCGACCTGCAATTTTCAAGAGCCAAACCCAATAGTGTTCTCTTGACGATGAGCTTAATTCCCCATTTTGCTTCTAACGTTGGCACAAGATCATATGCAACTATAAGGAAAGGCTTCTTTGGTTCCTTCAAAACATTTCCAATTCTTTTCTTTTTACCAGCAGATAGGGGGCCATCTTCCAAGAATGATTTTGCTTCAACAACAGCATATTGAAGCTTGGCATTCACCGCAACAGCTGACAGAAAGTAGAAGAGAGATGTTAATTTTTTTTCGAGATTAATGAACAAAATACTTGTTATCAACCTTGATGGCACAATCAAGATATGAAAGAGTGAATTTCCCTTCTGTTCAAACCTGTTGATTCTTTGGTACTAACAACCCCAAAAATCATGGTCACATAAATCCTAATCATACTTAACCGTGCGTTCAAGTCTCATAAACATAAGGGACAAAAGAGGTTCTTGAAGTATACACACAAACATAAGGAACCAAAAAAAAAAAATTGCAATAAGCAAGTACAAACCAAAACCAAAGGCAGGGTGGAGGAGAAAAAAACTGATAGCTCTTAACCAATCTCAATTTGATTTTTCAATTTCCTCTCGATGTGTTCTTTGCACTCCCTTCTCTCTTTAGAAAGAAAAAAAAAAAGGAGGGGGGGGGAGTTGAAGCACCAATGAGTTGGGTTTTGTTCTTGATAAATTGCTTTTGACCACCGTTAAATCAGAGCAGTAATAATTATTTATTTTTACACAGCTATTTAACATAAACTAAAATTTTGAAGGGGATAAAACCAAATAAAAAATTATGGCGAATGTTCCATGTTAGACTGATTGAAAATTATAAAAGGTTAATTAATGGGCCGTTTTGAGATAAAAACAAATAAAAAATGATGGCTAATGCTCTATGTTAGACTGATTGAAAATTAGAAAAGGTTAAGTAATGGACCCTTTTGCTATTGGCAACATGATGTTATGAACCAAAGGTAGACTGGTTACACATGTATTTGCCTGATAGGATATTTGATACCAAAATCTCTATCGAAACCATTTAAATGCTGACCAAAGCCCTCAAAAGGCCAAAAAATAAAAATTCCTAATCAAGTTACAAAAAGGAGCCAAAAAGTCCATAATTGTTATCTAGAACATTATTCCAACTTACACAAAGGGTGCAACTCTTTTGTAAAACACGTCTAACAACCATGGAAAGGAAAAAGGATTCATATTAAGTATAAATATGACAGTGATAAGGGAAGTTTAAGACAAAAGCGGGGCTAAAGCTAAGAAGACTTACCAGCATTGGCTGGAATGGTCCACGGAGTTGTAGTCCATATTGCTAGGCATAAATCCGGAAAGAATTCTTTCAATAAGCTATCTTTACTAGATGGTGCACTCACCATTCTAAAGAGGGCATATACGCTTCTTGAAACGTGACCCTCAGGATACTGCATTAGGAAATATAATGAGAAAAGTAGTAACATAGTAACCTAGAAGAAATATAGGAGAACAATGTTTAGGTCGGCACTGAAGGACAGCTCATACATTATTGGAACAATAATTTAAAATTTAAGTAAAAACACACAGCATAATACAGGAAATAGCCCTAAAATTTTACATATATGTGCTATTTAACCCTCCTCAACTTTATTTCCTTCAAATAAGCATATAAAATTCTTTTCCAATGGAATTACAGTTTTTAACTCTTATGATGAGTTTGATACAACACAACAGGAGAATAAACCTTTTTTTTTGGGGGGGGGGAGGGGGGGATAAGCAACACTAACCATTATTACTTATAATTGGCTGGCAAAAACGTGGTAATTATAAACAGAAACAATCAAAACTGAAAATTAATTTTTTTTTTCATCTTTCCAAAAAATTCTTTTCCCTTTTTTGTCCTTTTTTCCTTACTTTTAACTCTTTTTTAATGTGTCTAGAAAAAAAAAATCCTACAAAATGCCAACTAGACTTGCTGCTAAGTTTTGCTCACAAACATGGAGATCAAGGAAGCTTTTTCGAAAACCATTGAACTTGAAAAAAGAAAACTCACTGATAAGTTTATTCACAACCATGGAGATCACATGAATATTTTCTTGCTCAAAACCCCAAAAATAATAGGGCTAGTAAAATCAGGAAAGAGTATTACAAAGATAAATTGAGGTAAGGGTACAAGACACAAATGCCTCAGGGTCAAACTGACCAAGCCCCTACCAGATCAAGGTTTATCAGATACATGGACCGCAAGGGTTCTTGGAATGAGTAGCACAGGCTACAACATTCTGGTCTGTATATGGCACGAGGCAGTAGAGTTCTTTGGATTGCTAAAAAAAGAACAGTGGTACGATTCAATTTTTCTCTGTCAGGTTTGATAAATATGGATGCGTTTGATAAGCATGAACTAATAAAATATTAAAGAAAACCATAAAATCTAAGGCTCCATTAGATACCATGAAAATGATGTACTAGAGATTTTCTTCTTTGGAAAGGTTTTCTCTGAAAACAAAATATTTCTAACTTCGGGATGATTTTGTGAAAAAGCAAAAATAAATATTGGCATTTAGAAAGGAAGAAGGCTTCCATTCTGCTCCCCTTTTTGAAGGAAAAAGAAAGAGAGAGCAGTATGCATAGCCAGTTTTACTAAAAAATGTGCAATCGACCGCTGAAACTTTATAATGCGTATAAAGTTAGAGTTACAGCAATAATCATTTTCAAACTCATACAAATTTTGTAAATAATAAGTTTGAAAATCTGATTATTTATTTACAAGAACCGATTCAGATTTTCCAAAAGTTTTTCTTTACCTTGAAAACAGATTTATGCGACCATAAAAAATCCAACTTTGATGCCATATAAGCAGGTTGGATCATTGGTGTTAATATTGAAGAACTAACTTGATACATATTTAAAAGTAGAGGGCATCAATTCTAACTTTATTTTAGTTCAAGTACCGTATTATGCATAATTAACACTTTAAAGATTGGGAGGCATAACCAAAGGGAGAAGCACGCATTGTACTCTATAACTGCCACATCATAGTCCAAAGTGGAGAATGTGGAATCACATCAATGTTAGTTATATTTTCAAAAAGTAGAAGGATAATCTAAAGTGAAACAATACGGGAAACCACAATGTAGTGGACGTATTTAAGTACAATGACTAATCTCCAACTATAATGAAATCTTTTCGGCTGCAATCCAGCATAAAACATAAAAGTACAACCAAATTATGTGATTCAGAAATGGCATAGTTACGATGCCCCAGTTTCCTTCTTTCTATTTCTAGTTCTTTCTTCTTTGTTTTTTTTCTTTTTATTTGATTAAGAAGGTGGGCGTGGGGGGCAACAAGAACACACTAGGAAAATAGATATTTTACCTCCAATTCAGCCTCTGCAAGTGCTGTACGTGACGATGGACTCCAGTGAACTGGTTTCCTACCCCTATATATATGTCCTCTAAATGCCATCTCACCAAACACTTCAATCTAGCAGATGTAGACACGCACACAAGAAAAAGAACATATATTTTCATTAGAGATTTCATTAGAAAAGGGTACCGAAAGGCATCTTCTCATGGCAAGTGCTAAAATCAGGACTTGAATTACAGTTTTTCTCATGGTAGATCGAATGGGACAAAATGTAAATGTCCAAAGAAAAAGAGAAACGACAGTTAACTCAAGTGTTGGAAAGAAATCATAGGAAGGAAAGATTTTAGAATTATTGTTTTCAATCATTTATAACTCACAGCAAATGTCCTTCATCTCCTTGACCGACTTTTCTATCTTTCTTCCCCCTCCTCTTAGCAAAATATGCAAAGAAAAGAAATTTCCCATCCTCTTCCCAAGTTTTGACTATATTTGTAAATTTTAAGGTAGCACAGCTAGCCTACAAGTGTCTTTCATGCTGGTGCTACATAGAACGGAAAATCTGCAAGTTTATAATTTATACTCTAATTAAACACAGATAAAGCAAAACAAAGAAACCCTGTACCAGATACCTGGGCAGCTTCATATTTTGGATCTAGTGTTAGATAAGGATTATTCCAGTCTGCCCACACTCCATAGCGCTGCAAATTTTAAAACTCAAACTACTCAATTGCAAATTTTAGCCATCTATTGCCACAATTGATAAAAAGGAATTACAAATAAAATTTATCACCAATGTCAATATTAGCCATGAAAAGCTTAAAATGCTAAATTTCAGGAAATATTCAGTGATTCATTGGCAGCATGAATCAACTAAGACTAGCTAAACGGGTTAACACCTGAAATGATGACATCTGAGCTTTGACAGTTGCTTTGGCAAATTTGGCAGCCTTGGCTCTTAACTTTAGTGGTGTTAGATCCTTTCTAGCATCTTGATCCAATGATTGAAGAACTGTTTACAATTAGAAGTGAGAGTCAACTTAGAATTTCAACTGGGAAGATCTTCTGCCTTTCCTCATAAGTCCAGTAAGAATGATGCTGCTATCAAGATGTCATAAATGACAAAATATTCTCTCATTGGACTAGACCGAAAACATGATAGGGGCAAAGACCATCATGGTCAATACATCTATTATTGAAAAATAAAATTCAATATCAGCTATAAAAGATATGAATAGATCATGCAAAGTTTACCAAAACCAGAAATATCAGCCAGACCCAAACTCTACCCAACCTGATTTGACCAACAAAAATCAACAACCAAAACCTGCCTAACTTGAACCTAAAAAAATAAGTATAATTTTACTTTTAAAAATATTAATGTAATTAAATACTAAATATAACATAAATTATTACTTTATTAAAATTCAATAACCTTTTAAAAACTAATATAATTTTGATTATTATCTTTCACGATAGTGATTAAAATTTTGAAAAAAAATTTCTACCATCATAAACAAATTCTTTTATTTTTTACCTTAACAAAATAATAAAATAAATAATTATCTTCAAAAAATAAAAGTAAACCATAAAGATTATAGTTTAATGAAAAAAAAGTAAAATCACATATTTTATTATTTTATAAAAAAATTAACTTTATTTAAAGTAAACAACGTTCAAATTTGTTTCCAAAATTCATTCTAGATAGTTTTTTTTTTTTTTTTTTTACCTCTTAGTAAAATTCTAAATATTACAAAACTAATAATTTACGCTACTCTAACTTTTGGAGTTATGGAGGATCATGTAAGTCCTAACCTGCAAGTCTTTGCGAAAATAATAACGAATCATTAATTAAATAAATCCATCAAAATTTGAAAATAAAAATTAAATATTAATAAAAATCATTATAATTTTTTATCGAGAGCATATTGTTAATTTTTTATACAACATAATATAATACCATATTAGCAATCGACGTTTAATTCATTTGTTATTATCTTTTTAGGTTTTATATAATGCAGTGACATTTATGTTTTAGAAAAGAAATATTACTTACAAATATTGAAAATCAAAAAATGGAAGCATGCATTACGTCCACATGCCACAAGTTCACTAAAATGTAATCTAAAATTACTTAATTACCATTGATAAATTCAAACTTTTTTTGAAAACTTATCCATATCCAATCTGATTTGATTGTAAAAGTTGACAAATTGAACACAAATGGACCAGTAACCCGAGTGTTGAACACAAAATGACTTCAACCTAAGACGACCTGAATCAAAAATAACCTAAACCTAAATTGACTTGAACCCAAATTTCCTGTGGCTGGCCTGAAATGACCAAACCCAAACCCAACACGATTCTCTAATTGGCACCTCTACATATATAGGTTCATTGTCAATAACAATTCCAAATATTTATACTACTATTCTCAAATTTTAAGGTGCAGCTTTTGCAATAGCATTCAAATAAGGATCACTTAATGTCATTTGACATCTTAATAAACAGAACCAGCAATCTTATTGATACTTACCTTTCAACTCAATTGGCAGGCCGTGACAATCCCAACCAGGCACAAAATTGACTTTATAATTTTGAAGAAGCTGTCCAAATAAAGAACAAAGTAAAATGGATTTGAATTTATTAAAAAAAGCGTAGTAGAAAAGAAAATAGAATTGGATAAGATCAAAACAAATTATAGTGAATATTAATAAAATGATGCCATCACTGCAGCATAAACTGTGTTTATTAGCTTATAGCATTAGTTTGGGCCAATGCTAATCAAAACAAAAACAAAACTTAGTTGGTTAGACAGATAAAATCTTGAAAATTTTATTAACAGAATTTGAATCAAAGTTACAGTATTCTACTCCATAAATAAAGCCATATTCAATGCACTAAATCAGGCACAGATTTGGAGCAAGAGTGTTCTATAACAATAAAGAAGTTTTCATAATCTAAGGAAAAGTGTCCTTCAGAATTATTACTACAGCAACTTATCAGTTTGAATTGAGTTTGAGTTTCAAGTTCCTTATCTTGTTAAGTTTTACTGGAACGAACTTAACTATGGTCCATTGGGTCTTCTCTTGGTTTCAGTCAAGCAACTGGCCTGATTATAAGCCTTTTAGTTTATTCAAATGTCTTGTTCCTAAATTTAACAATTTGAGTAATCCTAGTCAAATAAAGATAAGTAGTATTTGCATATTATATTTTTTTATTTACCACTTGGATTTAATTTTTAACGAAGGCCATGCTATAGAAAATTTATGATTAACAATTAACAAATTGAGTAAGGCCCAGTTTGACATTGCAATTGCAATCACAATGCAGGTACTTACCTGCTTTTGTGATTAAGAACAACACAGTCGAGATTCTTAATCAAAAATTTGTCCTGTTTGGCATTGCATTTGCAATCAAATTTGGTGATTGTGATCAAAAAAACATTTCAATCACAAAGCCTAACAGACTCAAATTCCCTTTTTTTTCTTTCTTGCTCTTCTGATCTTGTGCATCTCACAACAGAGAAAACACACCCATAAACCTGTATTGTTTTATTTCAATTTTGCCGCATCAAAGACTTAAAACCCATTCCTCATTCAATCCTTTCTTTTGCAGTCAAGTCACAAGGAATACAAGCCATGTTGAAATTACTAAAAACCATTGTGTAAAACCCCAAACCCTTAAATTCTAAACCTAACACCACCAAAATCCTTACAATACATAACTAAAGTTGGGCATAAAACTTAGGGAACTTAGGGCTGTTCATATTCAAAATTTTCAGGTGTTTTCCAGAAAATTTTCTAGAAAACAAGAGGCAAACAGGCTTTGAAAGGAAATTTTGTATTTCCATTTTCCTGGATATACAATTTTCCATTCTAAAAATTGAAAAACTCTCCTTCTCAAGGTTTTCTTTGTTCATGTTGTGATGCAACCAAGGAATCCAAGTTGTAAGCTTGGGGATATTTTTATTTTCATCTCTTCTCCTTATTCAATTTTTTTCTTTTTCCAAGAATTTCAGATAATAAAACAACTACAAACCCCTAGCCCTTACACCCATACGTCAGCATGTAGCTAGTGCCAAGCACAGCGACAAACACATGTTCGACATTCTCATCCCTGTATTAAGACCTCCTATAATTGTTTAAAGTTTCAATTCGCACAAAACAGAATATTAAATCTAAATTCATGGGCAACAAATTAGATTTTTCAAGTAAAGAAGCCATAATACTTACCTTGTAACGATTAATTATATCCTTCAATATCTTATTTAAGGCATGACCCATGTGTAGATCACCATTGGCATATGGAGGGCCATCGTGAAGCACAAAATTTCCCTGATAAAGGAAATAAAAAACTACGATAACAAAGTCCATATAGATTTAAAAAAAAAAAAAAAACAAGGGGAACCGAGTGTATGGTAAACCTACCCCATCATTTTTATCAACAACTCTCTTGAACACTTGATGGTCATCCCATAGTTTTTGAATTTCAGGTTCCCTCACCAAAGCATTAGCTCTCATGCTGAAGTTCGTCTTTGGCAAATCAACAGTGTGCTTGTACCTTCCTTCTTCTTCTTCCTTTTGACCTGGATCATCGCAAGCAAGCTACATAAAAATCCAAAAAAAATGAAAAAAAGTCTGATTAACTCAATTAACATTTCCCAGTAAAAGAAAAATACTATGATGCAACCTGACCTTGAGATAATTTCTTTGCAGCCATGACTGGTCCTCGAGATCTTCTCTTTGAAGAAGAATAAAACTCTTCTCCAGAATAAGTTGAATAGCGTGCTTTATTTAAGAAAGAGTAAAACTTTAACTGAAAGAGCTTCCTCTTGAAATAAAAGTAAGTTAACAGATAACAGAAGTAGTTTTTCCTAAGAGATGAACCAGCTCTTTTGTGACAATACCTGTACGTATATTATACCACAATACTATTAGCTCTGTTGCTCGGACTCCTCGATTTTGCCCACGCACCCGTGTCGACACGAGTCGACGCTGACACGGGCATGCAATCCGTGCCACATTCGTGGCATACGGCCGCGCCAGCAGCATCGGAGGAAGAAGAAGAAAACGGCGGAAGGGATGCAGGCGGTGGTGACGGTTCAGAAATAAAGAAGAAGAAGAAGAGAGGATGAGGCGACGAAGTTGGAATGCGAAAGGATTAGGAAGAAGAAAAATGCTCGGCTCCAGAAAAAAGGCAAATAAAAAAAAAAAGGCAAATTAGGTTTTTGTTCTAATGATCTGTTGGGCTTTACAATAGGCCGGACTGTTTTAAATGCATAAATCCCAAGAAATTAAAAAAAAAATTGATAATTATTAAAAAATAAAATTAGAGAAATAATTTTTAAAAAATAATATTTTTTTTTTCAGGTTTTCGTATTTGTGTCAAAGTGGGGAGCCGATTCTCTACAAAGGAAACCAGCCCCCCGAACTAAATAGATTATATTTATATATAAAAATATTATTTAAAAATAATAAAAAATAAAAAATATTTTACATTAAATCTTAAATTTATAAAATAAAAATATTATATTAAAGAATAATCTTGAATTATATTAAATCTCAAATTATTATTTTAAAAATAATAAAAAAATATTTTACATTAAATCTTGAATTACCATATAAAAATTATAAAAAAATATTTTATATTAAACTATGAAAAATTAGTTAAAATAATAATAATTAAAAATTATTTAATATTAACTCTCAAATTATTTTTTAAAAAATTAAAAATAATATATATTATATATTATATTATATAATACATATATACATATATAAAAATAATATATACATATATAATATAATATATAATAAAAAATATTTTATATTTAATACTAAATTATTATATAAAAATAATAAAAAATAAAAAATATTTTATATATTATTATCTAACGAGGGAAAGAGGGTTGTGGGCGAATCGATTCCATCCCCGAGGGAACTGACCTCTCCCCCGCATGTGTATAAATATATAATGTGGGGAACAAGGAACCGACTCGCCCCCCCTCTATATATATATAATATACATTATACATTATATATGATATATAATAATATATAATATATATTAAAAATATTATTTATAAAATAATAAATATTTTAAATATTTTATATTAAATTTTAAATTATTTTTTAAAAAATTAAAATATTATATATTATATATTATATTATATTATATATATAATAAAAAATATAAATTTTATATTATATATAAATCGTATCTGATAAGTAAATACTAATTATGCATATTACCAATACTTATGAAATGATAATCATGTGTAATGCACATATAATCATAACTGAATGTACAGATAACTATAAATAAATATGTAGATAATCAAAACTGATTATACCTTTAACCATATGACCTAAATCGTATCAGATAAGTAAGTACTAATTGTGCACATTACCAAGTCTGATGAGATAATAATCAAGTGTAATGTACATATGATTATAACTAAATGTACGGATGATAATAATTGAATGTATAAGTAACCATAACCGAATATAAAGATGACTAATATTGATATTTTAATTCAAATATATATATATATATATAAAATAACAATATAGCCAACCTATATTGAATATATAGATGATCATAAATGAATGCATAGCTAGCCATACTAAACGTATAAATGATTATAAAAATATTTTTTTTAATATTTGAACATATTTTCAACAACGACTTAGAGGACTACAGCTTGATCTTGAATAGGTTTAGTAGGTTATATAATTCTTCCTCGGATAGTTTCAACCTTTCCTTGGGAATGGGTAAGGTTCAATCTATCATAGAAAAACATCATAATTGATGAGTTGATTCCTCGGTCTAAACTTGTTCAAGGCTTGAACAAGTGAAGTGGCCAGATTTGAGTTTATATTTTGTTGGAACATTTTCAAAATAAATGAATGGTTATATCTTTAATAGTTATAAAGTTATGTTTCTTAGAATTTTATATAGTGTCTCTTAATTTTTTACCAAGTATAAAAAAAAATACTTGTTGGATAAGTTATGTTTACATGAAAGACATTTATTGGTCTATAAATAGATCTTATATATTCGAAGACAGAGACTGAAGGAAAAAGAAATTTTGATAGTTTTACTATACATTACTTAGTGTATAGTGAATTATTATCGTTAATACAAAACACCGTCAATTATTGGACTTCATTATTGGTTTATGTGAAATAAAAAAAGATATATTTATTTATTTTTTTAAGAGAAATTTAGCTGGCTGAGCTTTGCTCATTTTATGGTTTATAGAGCAAAGGAATTTCTTTTTTTTTTTTTTTTTTTCAAAGAAGGCTAAAAGACTTGTCTTTGTTTAGACGAAGTACGATTTGTTGCTTGGCAGCTTCCTCTTATTGAATAAATCAAGTTGAATGTAGCTTCTATCGTGCCGACTATACACTAGTTTAGTTAATATAATGTTAATAAATTTTTAAAGGTTACTGATTTAAATAGATTTAGTTACATAACATTATTTTTAAGTAAGTTAATTAGAAAAATTAAAAAATTATAAGTAGATTAAAAACATAAATAAAAAATGAAAATTGCTTGAGAATGAAGTGTTCGTAATTTATTTCATTATTTAAAATATATTAATAATATATTAATATTTATATATTTTTATAATTAAATTTAAATAAAAATAATTTTAATAATAAAATATTAATCTAAACTAAATTTGGTTGAGCTTGGGCTTAAAATATTATAAAAGGTTTTGTTAACAAATATCTTTAGAAAACTTTTTCAATAGACATATTCAAGGGTCGGGTAGTTTATTCGACCCGACAAGCTTAACCCAAGCTTACGTATAATATTTTATGATCTAGACTAGTCCATTTTAGTCAGAATCACTATTTAAAAAATAAAATAATATTTTTATTTAAATTTAATTATAAAATATATTAATATTAATTATAAATATAAAATTGATTTTTAAACATTTTTTTAAACAATAAATTTGGGCCACCAGGTCGGCCAAATTCAAGTTCGGGTTTGAATTTCAAATTTTTTCAAGCTACGATCTGACAAACCCACGAGCAAATTTATCTTTCAAAGTTAGTTAATTTATTGCAGTGAATGTAATGATTGATAATTTTACTTAGCATTTTTTATACGTAAATATTATTATATATGGTAACATTAAAACTGCAATTAGGACACTCTTTAACAAAATTCTATTATAAATAATTTTTTTATCTGTGTATTTCCCGATACATAAAAAGCGAAGTGATTTTCTCTTATCTTCCTTTATCATATTGTTCGTTCTAATAGTAAATTGTTACATAAAATAAAAATGCTAAGTACAATAGTATCCAAAGTGGGGATGGGATGTAAACAAAACAGTTGCACTTTAAGCTATTTGGATTCAACTCGAAAAAAAATTTGAATTCGTTTCGGTCATTATTGAGCAGAGTTCGAGCTATTTAGCGAGGTAAAAGTGTCTTAATACTTGACTTGAATAGCTTGCGAGCTTAGTTGAGCTTTTTTTTAAAATTAATATTGAAAAATTTAAATTCAAACCCGAACTTAAGCCCAAATAATCGAATTTGAATTTAAGCATAAAAATCAAGCTCGTTTTTACTAGGTAAACGAGTTTAATCAAAATAAGCTTAAATAATTCGATTTTAATTTTAAACTAAACTCAGGCTTTAAAAATAAAACTTAATTGAACTCAAACTTGAACCTTTTACGATTTGAGTTCAAACACACCTACGCACGAATATGAAAATCCACAATGGTTGGATTTATGATTAAAATTCATAAAATTAATTTTATGGAATATGCTTTCCATCAAAATTTTCAAAAGTTTGCCTCTAAAATTTTGACAGTTAA
>JBBYHK010033949.1:1895-17677 GCA_038382065.1 Adansonia grandidieri | reverse complement strand
TATATATATATATATATATACAATGGTATTGACATGATTTACCTTTATACATATACATGCAGGCCACGGCTTGAGAATAATAATAAGGGTTATGGATGTTAAGATTTGAACTCAAACTTCAAACTTATTGGGTGCTACATCTTAAAAGTAACTGTATGAACCAACTGGTTTAAACTCCAAATTAATATCATGCCATTATTTCTTAATGACCTATGGTGGTATATGGTATTTAATCGAAGTCCTACATCATTTACCAATAATAAAGTATTCAAGGAAAAGAATGAGTTGGACATCGAATAAGGTTTTTGTGAATTTGGATTGATCCTAAACAAATTACTATTTAATAATAAAAATAATATTTTTATTTAAATTTAATTATAACAATATATAAATATTAATAAAATATTTTAATAATATAATTATCGGTAAAATGAACTTTCGGACCAACTTAACTTTGACCCGATGATCTAGGTTTGAGCAAAAAAATTTTTTTTGAAAATTTTAGATTGTAGCTCGATCCCACCATGAATAGGTCTAAACGGGAAACAACGGGCCAAAAACATTGCAAAATTTGGAAATATTTATAAGCTTTGAATTATTTTCCATTGATGAAAATGGTCAGCTAATTGTACAACATTAGCAAAAAACTTTGACAACTATGTTAAGGACCAAAGACAATTCCTCCTTGAATCAATGACCTATAAATGTAGAAAACAATAATTTGGGACAAACAATTTCTAATGTAAAACAATAAATAAATAAATAAATGAACATACATGAAAGGCATTAATGGTTTAACAAGGTTGGAAGCCCAACCTACATATCTTGCAAGGAGAAAATGACATCAGAGAAGCAAAATCCATTTGCAGGAAGAAGAATTCGAACCCGATTAATCCGAACGTGGCAACAAGAAACTGAAGCCTGAGTTCTCACGAATAAGTGGTGGTGGTTCGATGTCTGCAATGTCTATTTGTTCCATTGATTTTGATAGGTCATCCACTGAAAATGGAATGCTGCAAAGTGACAAAAAAGTTATGGGATGTCAGTGTAAGAATAACAAGGTCAGATTATCGGTATGTTACCAGGATTTGGGAAATGTTGGATAAGAGTATGTTCATTTTTTTTATAATTTTTTTCCATGTATTTGAAAGATTATACCTTGAATACCTGTGTCCAAATATGTGTCAGACACAAGTACCTTAGGAAAAGTAAAGAGTTTGGGTATGTTTTCAATTAGCTTTCAGAACGATGCATCCCGAGTTGAAATAGCAGAAGAAAGACAATGGCAAAACATACAGGGTCAAATTAATCATCACGCAGTGGAATGTAACTAAATTAATCATCTCATAGTGGAATGTAACTGCTAACCTTGAATCATGTGCCTATATCTATATCTGAATATGTAATGGACATGAATACTTTAAGCAAAATGAAGAATCCAGGTAGCATTTATTCAAGGCAATGCTTTCAGTTAGCTTTGCAATGCATCCCAAATTCAAATAGCAAGAAGAAAGACAATGGCAAAACATAGAGGGTCAAATTAATCATCACACGGTGGAATGTAACTGCTAACCTTCAATTATACCCTATACCTATGTCCGAATATGTGCCAGACACGAGTATTTTAGGGAAGTGAAGAGTCTGGGTAACATTTATTACAGACAATGTTTTCAATTAGCTTTCAGAACAATGCATCCCAAATCGAAATGGAAAGAAGAAAGACAATGGTAAAACATTGAGGGTCAAGTTAATCATCAAACATTCTGGAATGTAACTGCTAACCTTGAATCATCATCCAGCAGGAAGGAATTACTAACTGCATGGTTGGAATCTTCTGTCATCAACACTCTCATATTGGCTATCACCTACATGTAGAGAAAACCAGCCAAAGCTCATTAGAGTGGGTTTTTCAGTATAGTTTTTGAAACTGCATCTCTCGAAAACTTACATCCGGGGACACACTATGCGTGCCATACTTGTCATCCCAATACATCGTACTGATACGATACAGCTGCTGTATGCTGAGGACCTGCAAATGGATAATGAAGTTGTTCGAGACTTTGAGATCCAGGAAATACTTGGAAAAAGTAACGACGGTTTGCATCTCATTTTTCGTCGCATTTTCGTTACTCACCGGGCAGAGATCGTGGCTTATTTCATCCAGTGTTTTCTTCGGCTTTTGATGTATTACCTAAATAAGAACCAGAATACCATTAATATCAGTGCACCACTGACAAGTAATGGAAGGATGTATAGGAAGTGTTAAAAGAATGGGAACATACTAGAAAACCAATGGCCTGCTTAATATGCTTGAGCTCATCCCAAGCTGAACCTGCATACTGCATTTATATATCTTTTAAATTTTGTAAGTACATAAACCTACATTACTCGAACTCGAGTGTGAGTGTCGGACATTGGTATATATCTGACAGGGTATGTTCAATTTCATTTTTTTTTTTCAAGATTTCCATATATTTGCAGGGTTCTTAGGAGATCACATCCAGATACCTATGTCCGAAAATGTGTTAAATACGGATATTTCAAGAAAAATGAAGAGTCGAAGCAACATAGCCTAGAACTAGGAAGTGAATTGGGAGGCAACCAAAGTACCTCATCGGTTGCCTTGTAACACCAGTCTTCCAATTCAGCCAATCCAGCTTTAACATATTCACCATTACTGAATGAACAGCATTCCCTCCTCAACAAAAGGCTGTAACAGAATAGTGTATTCAAATGTCATTCGGAAAAAAATATTTATGCATACCGCAGAACAAGTATAAAGCTCGAAAATGGCAGCGTGGAATGTTACCTGTTGAATAGTTGAACGTTGATGAATGAGAATATTTGTGTGAACACCTTACGGACTAAAAACGGAGGCACCTGTAAAGGAATCAAGCAACATTAATCTTGAGGGAAAAGGCATCTTCGGATGCATAGGAAATGGTAGAGTAAGACTTGGCAAAACTAAGTTCACTAAGTTCACTTCAGAATGTGAGATTAAGCCTCACGCAGAACACAAAGAAACCGATATACAGATACAAAAAATGGGGGAAAAGTGCAATGTGTTACTAACATAATTTGCTCTCAACGTGTTCAAGAAGTTTCCAAGGCTCTTCACAATTCCTTGCCAATGAGCAATCAAAGCCTGCTGGGCCGGAGTGTTAGCAACTGATCGTGATGCTCCCTTCACCAAGCTTGCTCTTGATGTTCTTGGTGCCTATATCATGGTATAAATATGTAATAAAAGTAGCATACTAAAGAAATACAATAATAATTAAAAAAAAAAACTCCACAGTGCTTTTTGTAATTCTAGTATTTTTTTTTTCCCTTCAGATTACGGCCTTCACTTAGTCTCAGATATATAATACCTGGATGCACAATCCAAGCAATGGTGAAATTTCTTTCTTCAGATTATCTCTGATCATTCCATATATCTTCTCCACATATGCTGTAAGCTGCTGCTTAAAAAGCAAAGCCGGGTACTTGGCTTCAACTTGCCGTAAACTCTCCACCCCGCCATTGATGCCACCATTAATTAAGGAGATGTTGACACCTTGCGGAGCTCCACGGAAACTCTTTAAGAAAAATGACAGCAACACATGGATTACTTACTGAAGTGAAATTTCCTGAATGGCATGACTTGACATCAGTGAGAAAAGTTTTTACTTGGGTCATTCTCCCAAACAAAGTCGCTGATGATGATCGACGGCGTTGTGGAGCCATTCCAGCAGCACCACTAGCTTTCAACGTTCGCTGGAGTAGCAAGAGAAGCGTGGAAGCATTGGATAACCAATAGGCCAAGATATCATTGTTGTCCTGGGTCTGAAATTTAAATGCCAACAATCAGTTCGACCGTCTGAGGTTTTTAACATTAACTTTTAGAAAACATTAGTGAGTTAAAGTTCGATATATCCACCTCAATAGCGTGGCCTATAGTCTGAATGATCCGATCGAAGACACTAGTACGCTCAACTTCAAATGATCTCCATTGCAAAAGGCATTTGTATATGATACAGGCTGCAATAGGTCGGTTCCCGGCAAAGCCCAGATGTTGTGCGACACATCGAATGAGCAACTCCTGGTTTTCTTGCTGTTTCTCATTTAGTGATTTTTGTGGTCTGCCCTCCAGTTCAGTAGTGTCCCTATGGTTTATTGAGGAACTATGCAGATCCTGTTAAAATTCATTGGTCAACAAAAGAATTTAGACAACAGAGAACACCTACATATATGTAACGTAGACCGAAGTTACTGAGACTCGGGTGTGAATGTTGAATATGGTGGGTATGTTTACTCACCAGGTTTGCCCTTACTTCTAGATGACCACTCTCAGAACCTCTCTGCAAATCATTAGAAAGCTGGTGAATCTCCTCAATCCTGGGAGACAAACAGATGTTAAACTGAAATTTACACAAAACTCGTTATTCAAACTACCTGCAAAATTGATCTCGAGCGTCCTGAAAGGAACTTATTGGGAGCCATTGATACAGCCTGTTGTCGGAGGACTTTATTCTCTGATTCTAGATTAGTGAGCTTCTCCTCTAACCTGATTTCACAGTTAACCACTTCAGGAAGAGTTCAATATGGTAGTATGGATGTCAGTAAGAATTTTAACAGTACAAAACTCATCCATTATATGTTTCTCGACATAAAAAATGACCATTTGTACTAAACTAGTAAGGCAAATTATTGTTCATACAGTACCCTCTTAATGCTTCCTGCAGTTGTTGAACCTTTTTCTCAGTTTCTTCCAGTTTTTTTCGTTTTTCTTCATTTGATTCTTGGAGTTCGTTATATTTTCCTTCTGCATCATTAGCTCTTTGTTTTTCCAGCTCCAATGAGGCCTGCAGGATATAACAGCAAGGTCAAGACTGAAAACTAATCAGTTTTTTCTCTAAGTTTTCTGTGTATTTGAAGGGTCATATCTCAGACCCATGGCTGGAATGTGTAGGAAAACTTCAAGATAAAGGAAGAATCGGAGCAACATAGCTAATGGTCAGTCTAAATATCCGTTACTTTAAATACCCAACTGTGGTTCTTTTTTTTTTTTTCTTATATAAAGGAGGTTGCAGCCCAGGAATAGAGGAAGGGGTTGCAGATACTAAGATTCGAATCCAAAACTTGCTCGATGCCACCTCTTAAGGGTAGCTAGAGAAATTCTTGCAGCATTATTTGAAGATATATTCAGCTTTTGGAGAAAATTTTTTATGTCCTATTTACTTGTTTCATCAAAGGAAAATAAGCAGTAAATGTGGAGTAAACTTTTACACCTTTAGGCTATCCACTTCTGCCGTTAGAGATTCAATTTTCTCCGTGTCTTCAACTAAAACTTCTTTCTCTTGAATAACAGGAGGCGCTTCTTCAATGGCCTTTTTTGCGGATTCTCGTTCTTTTTCGAGCAGTGCATTGGTTTCATCTATTGTTTTCTGCATTTCTTGCAATGAGTTTTGCAGTTTTGCTATCTCCTGAGCTTTTACTTCTTCTAAATCAGTCTGCAGACATGGTTTCAAGCCCTTTGCATCAACATATATGTATATATATATATATATATATATATCCATATAGAAGCATATAATAAAATATAATCTCTGCAGATGTTAAAAGACTTCAAAACAAATATAATTCAAGAATGTCGACATTGAAATAATCTGTCAACGCCCAATAGAACAATCATGTTCAGTGGCGAAGCCACATAAAAGCAGGGAGGGGGTCATGGCCCTTCTTAAGAATTTTGAAATTTATATGTATGTAGAAAATAATATGTGTACGTAAACGGTTGTACACTGCATTTGATCTCCCTACATAAAATCCTGGCTCCGCCATTGATGATGTTTCAATGTTTTAGAGGTTCTCTCCCAAATATTTTTCTATTTTGTCGAATAAAAGTATTACCCTTAAACGTTTCTCCAGCTGCAAACGCCATGTAAGTTCTTCCACGTTCTTTTCAAGCTTATCCTTTGCTTCTTTTAGTGCACCAGTTTCCCTTGCAGCCTGCATAATAAAAAAAATTGGAAAAAATGGGAAGCTAAAACTTAAAAAAAAAAAAAAAATCAACTGTACTTTGCTGGAAGAAACACCATGCATGGATGATGTATATTTTATACCAATAATTCCTAGGCCTATTAGTTTTCGAGTCAAATCCTGGTAAGGACAGTGAACAGAACATAGATCCCACAAGTGAAAAGTTTTGTCTGGACCCGGATACAAAAAGTGCTGAAGAAAATATTCAATCTCAAACCAGATTTGAGCTCTTGACTTGCTGGATGTCACCTCTGAAGCGTGGCTACATGAACCAACTGAACTAAGCTGGGTTCACTTTCTTACGAGATATAAGACTACAGATAAATGCTTCAAAATATACTAATTATTTTTTGTTTCAGAATCCAGGATGTTAATAAACTGGAAATATTGTGACCTAACAAATTGTAAAACAAAGGGAGCCAAGTTAGTTATCACTTATCAGAGAGTATTCAAATGCTGCAAAACCTAGGTTTTCACCGCTTTCTCTTTCAGGTAATATAGTCAGACTCTGAAAAATGTAAATTATAACTATGTTACTCGAATTTGGGTGTGTCATATATGGGTATGTTCAAAATTTTCTAAAATTTTTCATGTATTTGGAAGGTTCTTGAAGGATCATATCCCCATACTCATGTCTGAAAATATGTCGGTATGGGCACTTTAAGAAAAATGAAAAGTTGAAGCAACATAGAATTACGAGTCTTTGGAAGGTCATATCCTGATACTCATGTCCGAAAATATGTTGAATACAGGTACTTCAAGAAAAATCACGAGTCGAAGCAACATAGAATTACAATAAAACTAATTGTTTTGCCAGGACATTTATCAGAAAAAGAATGAAGACCTAGAACTGGCCAGTCACAAGTATCTTTTCTGTAAACAATATTACATGGACCTAAATACTCAGGAAGTGAATGCGTTGATGTTACTTCCTATTTTACTCGGGCTTAGGGGTGAGTGTCGGATATAGCTATCTACCCGATATGGGTATACTCAATTTTTTTAAATATTTTTCCATCCATTTGGAGGATTGCACCCCTATACACATGACCGAATATGTTTCGGACACGGATACTTTAAGAAAAATGAAGAGTCAGAGTAACATAATTTACTTCTAACAACATTTCAATACAGCAATATGTAACATCTGTTTATGGACACAGTGCAGCAAACAAAAAGATTAAAGCCTACCAGATAAGATGGATTCACATTTCAAAGAACTAAATTATATAAAGACTATGAAAAAAAGAATATCCAGCACATACCATTTTGAGCTTTCTAAGCTCTTTTCTTGCAACTCTTCCCCTCCACCTGGTTTGTGTCACTATGCAACCTCTCTTAAGCTTCTTATAATATGTGGCAGCTCTACGACAACGCCATCTAGCCTGCAATTTTTTTTTTCCGAAATTTAAGACAAGGGCTAGTCATAAAATGGATAGACTAGGAGGAACAATTTCGAGCAACCTAACATGATTTAGAGTATAACCTGAACCAAAGTAGCAGCTTTATTTAACTTCCTGAATCGGAATTCTTTTCGGGCAGCCATTGCCCTCAAACCTGTCTGCAACACAAGGGCAGATATGTGTAGTTTCTTATAGGCCTCTCTAGCTTGGTGCCTCCTTGTGTTCTTTTGAATTTTCAAAGCCGCTGCCTGCCTTCTGATGTTATCATAAAGTTTACAAGCCAATCTTCCTACACATTGTACCCATACATGTGAAATATAGCAAAAGAAAGAAGTCAATTTTATGTGTTAGACGCCAACGCCTTATTTCTAGCCATTCATGTTTCCAATTCCCCTACCGTCAGAGTAACTCAAGATAAAACAAGCACTAATTTTTTTTTTTCCTTTTTTTTTAAAGCTCACCTCTACAAAGAGATTGAAGATCTATAGCAGCCTTTCGCAATGCAAGGAATCTTCTTTGAGATATATGAGTACGTATGCGCCGTTGTATGGTTTTGGCAGCATTGCTGAGTACTTTTGCCCTCCACGCATCTAATTCTGCCATCTGACCAGCTCTCAAGAAGATCTTTGTTTTACCTACCTGCAAAAACCCCATGATGAGGTCAGTCAATGATGCTTCTTCACCACAATATAAAGTCAATAATCCTTTTACTAATATATAGAATTTTCGATTTCTGAAGCATGCATATGAGGCTACAGTGCAAATATATTTCTGCTAACAGGGAATCTGGGGAAGACAGGGTCCTTTGGGAGGCTATAGGGCATATGTCAAACAATGGAACAGTTCCAACTGCAGCATGAAAATTCCTTTTATTACCTGAAATCCTTTAAGTCCGGCCTTTTCCAAAATCTTCTGGCACGCAGTCCTTTCATCATAGCTGCATATAACAAGCAGAGTGAAGCAACAAAGTTACAACTCTAATATCTTAGTCCAACAGAATTACACCATTTTCATCATGGTTAAATGCAATTTTTAGCTATTAAAAAGCTCACTTACTTTCCTTCCACAGCCTCCGGATAAAGGAGTCCAAATCGGTTAGTGAATTCGAAGAAAGGCTTGCGGGTTGGATATCCAGCCATACTGATTCTGATTGCCTCCAGAACACCCTACAACCACCAACATTTTAGCAAAAAACAGAACAACCTAGGAAGTAACAAAGTAAGAAACACTTTTTGCTAAACCAGTTCAAAGTTGAATGAGTAATCTGTACTCACACCACAACGAAGTTGTTGCATGACGTTAACATTCTCAAATATAGCAGGTTTAAGTTGGTTGTTTGGCTTTACACATCTGATGTAGTGCGGTTCCGTAGAATTTAAGGTGTCCATTAGTTGCTGTAATTGTAACTGCAGCATTTATCAAGAAAGTGTTACTCCTCAAAGTTATTGCAGTGTATTATCTGAGGCTGCGTAAGAGATCCAGACTCAGAGTGATTTTGGACTCAACATTTTAAAGTTTTTACCATATATTTGCAGAATTATACCTAGATCTATATTTGAACATGTCAGACACGAGTACTTAACCAAACTCGTGAAGATAAAGATTGGTAAAACTACCTTAAAACGAGAACCAATTGATGAAAACTTGGATGATTTAGATGATTCCTCTGGAAGTGGGGGGAAGAGTCCTGCTACAAATGAACATTTGGAAGCATTCAACAAATCTTGATGTTCAGGAACAACATAATCCTTGTTTTTGTCCAAAAACTGATCAGATTGATATAGGACCTGATAAAAAAAAAAAAGGGATTGCTTTTAGAAAAAATCTGAAAACTGACAAAGCAAGTTCCAACAATTTTACTTCATAAACATATTGCTATAATAGAACTTACTTCTCCAGCATAATGAGCAATGGTGAAATCAGTGCGAGACAATTTTGGCTTAATGAATCGCTTGTGGGTCTTAAACGTCTGATACAGCTTGTTTGAAAATGTTTCATGAGTTGATTTTGGGAACATGCTGAGAAAACAAAAAGAAGGTATAATTAACAAGACAAAAGTTATTAGATTACTCGGACTTGGGTGTGAGTGTCGAATATGGATTTTTTTTTTATGTTTTTTCACGTATTGAGAGGGTCATTGAAGGGTCATATCCCCATACCTATGTCCGAAAATATATCAACTACGATACTTCAAAAAAATGAAAAGTTAAAGAAACATAGCTCAGGAGTACTAAAGGAAGAAAAGCTTCTAATATTAGAAGTTATATAGTGAATTACAGATAATATTCTTTGAGAATAAGTAGCAAAAATGTCAAAGAAATTGCATGAAAGAACAACATACCAAGCTTCATCTAGAAGAGCAACAATTCCTCCAGGTTTCTGCCAAGAAAATAAAGAAAAAAGGGAAAAAAAATTATATCATTATGTAAAATAGTGAAGGAAAAAGGATTATGGATTACAAATGCAAATTCCTACTCCCATTTGTTTGAGTTTAAGGCTTAAATAGTTCATTTCAGAAGAAGTTTGGAACCACATTTGTGGAGATTTGCATCCAAAGGTTGCCTGTTTTAAGTCGAAGTTCATTTGAGTCCCTACATATATATTATAGTGGATTTTCATGGTAGGATTGGAATGTTACAAACTCTCTTATTAAAGTTTTTTGTTCTTGTTAAGCCCAACAAGAATATACAGAAGGAAGATCACACCAGACATCGAGATTCTAAAGGCAATTCTCATTTATTGGGATTCTAGATACATTTTGGGCAGGGATTGCTCTTACATCATTGTAGAGACCTACAGCAACCTATAAGGTATTATCCGCTTTGACCTGAAAGTCTTGTGGTTTTGTTCCACAAAAGATGCCTTACAAGTATGATTCTGAATTTTTCACTACATATATAGTAGCAAACTCTCACAATTCTCAATATAAGATTGGAGGCTGGCATTTGGTACGAACTATGTTACTCAGACTCTATGGTGAGTGTCAGATATAGATATGCTCAATTTTTTCCTAAGTTTTTACATATATATATTTGGGAGATCATATCCCCATCTATGTATTGGGCACATGTGTCAAACACGGATACTTTAGAAAAAAATGAAAAGCCGGAGTAAGATAGGGTAAGTATATATGATAATCTACCATATTTGTTTGAGAAAAGACAATAATGGTAAAAATGATATATAGTGTAGGGATAATAATAAACCTTTTCAATGAGGTCCAGGACATCCTGATTATCAACAAATTCAATATAGCTCCAGTTGATCTCCTCTTTTGTGTACTCCTCTTGCTCCATCTTAAAGACATGCTGAAGAATATACAACAGAAAAAACACACTCAAAATTAAATAGTTGTTACAGGTTTAAAACATAGCTGAAAAAATGGTGAAAACATGATTTGAGGCCAAAACCTGATTGAAATGCTGTTGCAACTTCTCATTTGTGAAATTAATACAAAACTGCTCAAAGCTGCAGAGAGAAAGAGAGAGACAGAGAGATATGGCAAAATGAAGAAACAAGAAGACTGCTTAATGAATTAAATGTAGTTTTCTACTATGTTATTCGGATTCGGATGTGAGTGTTGGATACGGTTAGGTATCCGACATGGTTATGTTCAATATTGTTTGAAGATTTTTCATGTATTTGGAGGGTCATATCCCTTTACCTATGTCCACATATGCATCAAACACGGATGTTAGACATAAATACTCCAAAAGAAAAAACGAAGTGTCCGAGCAACATGGGTTTTTCTGCAATATCTTGAATAGAATATCCTGTCTATTTACAAAGCCTGCAAGCGTGGAGCTTACCTATTAGCCTTAAAGCTTTCGAAACCATAGATGTCAAGGACCCCTATCAGTGATTTTGAGTTGGGATCTTGTCCAATCGACTTATTAATCTTATTAACCAGCCTGCATACAGAGCAGACGTCCAAACTTAGCGTTATGCCAACATCAAAATTCTCATTCAGCTTTACCTTTATCATTAGTAGCTAGGAAATATTTCAGCTGATGATCATATAAGATTATCTCATATACAAGCTTCTCTCACCAGTCAAACAATCGCGAATAAATCGTTTTAGCCAAACCATCCCTGCTAACTGTTGCGCTTTGAGGATCCAGGCTTCTCTTTATAACTTCCTCGGGTGTGATCATAACACGCTTGCACAATGCATCTTCTAAGGCATGAGCATCACACCTGAAATTGAAGTGAAAAACTATGTTACTCGGATTTGAGTGTGAGTGTTAGATGTGAGTATATGTCCGACATTCATATGTTCAATATTTTTCTAAGTTTTTCTGTATATTTTTAAGGCCTTTGGAGGGTCATATCTTCATACTCATATCTGAAAATGTTTCAGACAGAGGTGTCGGACATAACTACTTCAAAATAAATGATTTCAAGAATAACATAAGTGAAAAGCACGTACATGAGAAGCTCTGCTGCTGTTTTCAGGTGGAACTTGGCTTGGTCATTTTTTGGAACTGATGAATCGACTTCTTTTCCTTTAGTGAATTCAATGTTTCCAAGATGAAGAATTGCAGCAACAACCCTGAAAATTGCCTCCTGAAAGAGAGAGACAAAGAGGATGGTCATTCCTGTTTTTGTACCATAAACTATGTTACTCAAACTCGAGGTTGAGTGGCCGGTACAGTTACATGTCCGACACTAATATAGTTGATTTTTTATATGTTTTTCCAAACATTTGGAGGATCAAACCTCCATAACTATGTCTAAATATATGTCGGACATGGGTGTCTAATACAGGTACTTTAGGACAAATGAAGAGTTGGAGTAACATAGATCATAAAGCAGCTGAATACTTGCAGGCAGCTTTAAGCTATGTTGTTCAAACCCTTTCATTTTCTTGAAGTATTTATGTTGGACACATACTGACACTCATACCTGAATCCGAGTAACATAGGCTTTAAGACTTATATACCTGTTCCTTCTCACTAATTCCGACGATATCCATAGCTCTCCTTGTTGCAAGATAATCATGGGCATCACTTACACCAACCAGTTCATAGCAACGTGACTGGTTAAGATAGTGAAACGATTTGGGGTTTCCTAACTTGTACCTCTCAATTTCCTGTTAAAGATAAAAATAACATGAAAAAAACAGAAAAAATGAAAATGGCTAACATATTCACCAAAAAAAAAAAAGTCAGATAATCTCAAAAAGAAGCCATTAAAATACCTCTTGTGGTGCAGCACAAAGAAGATAAAAACAATGATAGTTTCGCTCAGGGTCAGAAACTTGGCAAACACGAGATCTCTCTAAAAGGTAAGTTCTAATGGCAGCTCCTGATATTCTTCCATGCTTATCAAACTGGATCTCAACAAATTTACCAAAACGGCTGCACCAGCATTAGTTTTAGGAAAGATCAGTGTCAAAACACCGAAAAAAAAAAATGTTTTGTAGGAGTATAACTGCATTTGTTATATATTGAGTATTGTAAATGCAATTAATGTGATGAGCTGAATAATTTCTTTTACAGCAAGAAAGATTTGATACAACAAAATTTCCTGGACTTGCCACCAGGGTTAAAGTTACGTAACTCTGGCTTTTCAGTTTTCCCTAAAGCTATGTTAATCGGATTCAGTGCAAGTGTCGCATATCTATGTTATGCGGCTTGGGTATGAGTGTCAGATTTAAGTAATGTTCAACTCTTTCTAAGTTTTTTCATGTATTTGGATGTCTAGGAGGGACACATCCCCATAACTATGTCTGAAAATGTGTAGGATACGAGTGTTGAACATGGGTACTTCAAGAAAAATATAGAGTTAGAGTAATATAGTTGGATATGGGTATGTTGTCGATACGGCATATTCAATTTATTTTTTTTTAAAATTATGCCATGTATTTGGAGGATCTTTAGAAAGTTATACCCTCATACCTATGTTCAAAAATGCATCGGTACTTAAAAAAAAGAATGAAGAGTCAGAGCACCGAAGTCCTAAATCACCCGTGTTCAATACATATTTTGATATAAGTACACGAACATAATCCTCCCAATACATAAAAAAAAAAAACTTAAAAAAAATTGAAAATACCTGTTCAAGACATATATTCGAATATGACACTCACCTCCGAGTCCGAGTAACATAGTGTTAAAAGTAAATAAGATATTCTCTTAAGTTGTTTCTTTGTGTCATTGCTTAATCATCAATTGGGTACGAAGAAGCAAATCAATAATATCCTTCCTTGGTATCCTCTTACAGGAGTTTGTCTTTACCTGGAGTTGTTGTTTCGAACCGTTTTAGCATTGCCAAAAGCTTCAAGTACTGGATTAGACTGCATTAAGATAGTATAATGCCCTTATATCAGATACATGCAAGAAGAAATCAGAGAGATATATCTAATGGAAGACTATATGAAATCAATTAAACTTCATCAAATACTACAATAGACAGGATGTTTTTCAATGAAAAAAATCCATTTTTTTTAAAATTAATATTTTCGACGAAAATTTGATCAAAAATATTTAAGTTACTGATAATATTTGGTCGAAAATAACTTTTCCAATGGAAAGAGAAGTATATCCCGACAGTACTTTCTGTTGCAAAAAACTTATTCCCAATGGAAGTCCCCCTCGGGGTCTGGGAAAAGATTTGTCGACAGAATAGCTATCGGAAACCTTTTTCTGACGAAATATCAAAAATATTTCCGACGAAGTTTAGTGACGGAATCTAATTCTGTCACTAATATATAAATTTCGTCGCTAATATTCTATACTTCTGTTGAAAATACTCAGATTTCGTCGGAAATAATTCCATCGTTAATGGATCTTTATCAGTGAAAGCAGCAAGAGTTACGGGTATCAATAAATCATACTTCAAGAACTTGTTGTTCAACTGTTCGTCCCTCAGTGGCAACTCGACCGCCAAGATACGCAAGGTATCGCATAAGCATTTTCGTGGTCTCAGTTTTGCCTGCTCCACTTTCACCACTGACCAGAATTGAATTGCTTTTCCCTTCATTAATCATGGCCCTGGTTGGTAGGTAAGATTTCTTTGTTTAAACACTTGTTTAACAAAAAGAAAAAAAATAAAAATCAAGACACTGACCAATCTAGACCTTTTAATTGCATCAGTTTGGTTCGGGTCGGAATCATTTGTGTTTGGCCATTTCAAATTTTTAAACTTAGGATATTTTTTAAATCGGATCATTTAGGTTTTGGGTATTTTGGTTCTAGATTATTTTGAGTTCATTCTTTTTTTTGTTCAAGTTCGGATAAAAAAATTTAACACTCGCTATTATTAGACTTAATCATTTTGGATTCTGATCATTTTGGGTTAATTATTCTATCATTTTAGTTTTGGACCATTTCGGATTCAGACCTAGTTTCAGATTGTTGAATTTTTCTAAACAACTTAGGTTGGGTAGAAATTAAGTTTAGATAAATTAATCAAATTTTTCAGATTCAGATAAAAAGATAACATGATTAGATCATCCATGAAAGTAAAATAAGAATAAGAAGAAACCTGTAAGCAACATCTGCAACAGCGAAAACATGAGGACTTAGTTCCCCAAATGGGGCTCCCTTGTATTGTTCCATCATATGAGCATCATAGATGTGAGGCAGTCTTTGAAATGGATTAATGGCAATTAATATATTTCCTGTATAAGTCTGCCATCAACAGCATAATATAAAAACATTAATAGAATTATAAATATTACCAAAAAAAAAAAAAAACAGAAAACCAATAAAAAAAACAAGAAGTTGTCTTGAAGACATAAGTATTATGGTTTTCTTTTTTACTCTGACTCTTTATTTTTTATATCCGCGTTCGATATATATTTAGATATAAATACGAGTGTAGAAAAGTTTTAAAAAATTGAATATGCTTATATTTAACACATGCATATATCCAATACTCATACTTAAGTCCGAATAAACATAATTTCTGATTACATGAAATTCTCTTAAAAGACATGAATATTATCCATCAATTTCCTATTTTACTCTTACTTTTTATTTTTCTTAAATTATCTATATTCGTCACATATCGGATATAAGTTTTGAAATATGACTATTCAATATCCGCTCAATACATAACAAAATTTAAAAAATTAAATAAATTCATATCGAATATATATTCATATCCGATACTTACATCCGAATTCGGGTGAAAGGTCCGTTTCTAAATATACGAAGGAAAGAAGAGGAGCTTACATAAATTTCATTCAGTTCATATCTAGTTCTCAAATTCTGCAAAACTCCAGGCTCGTGTAGATAGGATAACCTCGTCATGTCATCTACTCCACCAGCAGGAGCTTCCATGTCTTTCGGGTAAATCTTCGATAAGTTGGCAGTGACCTTAAAAGTTAACCCAAAATGAAAAATTGTCAATGTC
>JBBYHK010032798.1:0-51963 GCA_038382065.1 Adansonia grandidieri | reverse complement strand
AACCAAAAGCCACAAAAATGCATGATAATCCTAAGAGGGTGATGGAAACATGGAGAGCTCACTAAAATGATGAAGATACTAAAATACAGAAAATGAAAGTGATAAAGTGAGAAGTTATACCAACAAAACTTCATTTTTTGGCCAAACAATTGGAGCAGTAGAGAAGGCTTGAATTTTCCTCTTTTACTTGTTGTTAATAAGCAAGAAAAAGAGAAAAATAATGAGGTTTTAGTTCTAGTATGGATGATGGTGATATTTAGAATGTGTAGTGATTGAAAATGAGTGTATTTTTGGGTGGTGGCTGAAGAGCTACGGGATTCTCGTTTTCTTGGGGTGTTTTCAAAGTGTAAATGAGCTGGAATCTAACCTTTTTTAGTTAAGATAGAAGTGGTCCATTTATACTAGCATTTTAGAGCCCATTTGGAGTGTTTTTTGGTCATTTCACAAGGGGGACAAAGTGATGTCAGCATGGTGGCTATAGGGTGGCTGTAGGGAGCAACTTACTGCCAATGTGATATACATAGGGTGGCTGGTTTAAATGCTGAAATGATTTTCCAACAAATAGGGTGGCTGATGGTGATATTGGCCAACAACTAGGGAGGGGTAGGGTGATCAAATGATATTGACTCTTTTGATCTAATTTAGATTGAAAAAAATGTTTTGAATAATTTAAAAGTCTAAATTCATAATTTGATATGTGTTTTAAACTTTCTTGATGCAAAGAAATGAGTTAAAATCAAGTTTTAGATCAATGGTGAATTAGTCAAAAATGTTTGGACCATGAAAATGGCCTGCATGTATCGACACATTGCATAATGTATCGATGCTATGAACCACTGTATCGATACATTTCTTTATAGAATGCATGTTTTGGTCTTGGCATGGCCTAGTATCGATACATGAGATCCTGTATTGATATAGGGGCTCATGTATCGATACATCTACATGTTGTATCGATACAAATAGGGACATTTCAAATTTTTGGCACGTTGGAGCATTGTATCGATGCATGAGAACCATGTATCGATACATTCAAGTAAAATTATGAATTTTCTCATATCTTTTGTCCCTAGATACCTTGAACTACGTCATTTGATGCCACATCTTTGTATTTACCTTTGATATGATCCCTAGGCCTTCTTGACCTCCTCAAAATACTTTTTCACCGTGTGATGCCCCCTCTCATGTCCATGCTCCAGATTGCAACAAATTAGCCCGGACAAAATATGGTGTCTACACACAAGAAAACATTTTCTTTCCACTATTTTCCCTAGAATCAATGTTTGTTTGACAAATAAGACAACATAGATAAACATGGATGGTCATAATAATTTTTATTTTTTTGTGATTGGCCACCATAAACACATTTTTCTAATTGAGATAAATGATATTGATACTTTGGTTTCCTAAGAAAAGCTTTTCTTTGCACTATTTCCTTAAAATCAAAGTTCATCTATCAAATGGGATTAACATGGATTCTCATAATAATTTGCATTTGTCTTATGATAGGCAACCATAAACATGTTCCTTATGCTAGGATACATGAAATTAATGCTTAGGTTTTCCCAAAAAATGCTTTTCTTTCTAACATGTTCATTAGAATCAAAGTTTATCCATTAAATGACGCAAATGTTGATTCTCGTAATGATCTGCATTTTTTTTGTGATTGGCCACCATAAATATTTTCTCTTCATTGGGATACACAATATTGATGCTTTGGCTTCCCATAAAAAGCTTGTCTTTCCACTATTTTCCTTAAAATCAAGTTCATCCGTCAAATAAGAGAAACATGGACACTCTTAATAATTTCTATACATTTTATGATTGGCCACCATAAACAAGTCCTCCTCATTGGGATGCATGAAATTGATACTTTCGTTTCTCAAGAAAAGCTTTTCTTTCCACCATTTTGCTTAGAATGAAGGTTCATCCATCAAATGAGAGAAAAATGGACACCAATAATAATTTTCATTCTTTTCATGATTGGCCACCGTAAACATGTTCTCCTCATTAGGATATACGATATTGATGATTTGGTTCTGCAAGAAAAGCTTTTTTCCCACTACTTTCCTTAGAATCAAAATTCATCCACCAAATAAGACAAACATGGATGCTTTTAATAATTTTCATTCTTCTAGTGATTGGCCACCATAAACATATTCTTTTCATTGGGATACATGATATTGAATACATGATATTGATGCTTTGGTTTCCCTAAAAAAGCTTTTCTTTACACCATTTTCCTTAGAATCAAAGTTCATCTGTCAAATGGGATAAACATGAATACACATAATAATTTAATGAGCTTTTCTTTGCACCATTTTCCTTAGAATCAAATTTCATTTGTCAAATAGGATAAACATGAATACACATAATAATTTACATATTTTTTATGCCTGGCCACCATAAATACGTTCTTTATGTCAAGATACACAATATTGATGCTTTGGTTTCCCATAAAATATTTTCCTTCCATCATTTTGCTTAGAATCAAAGTTCGTCTGTCAAATGAGACAAACATTGATTCTCGAAATAATCTCTATGCTTTTGTGATTGGCCACCGTAAGCAAGTTCTCCTTGTTGGGATACATAATATCGATGCTTTGGCTTCCCATGAAAAGCCTTTTTCCATTATTTGCCTTAAAATCGAATTTCATTTGTCAAATAAGAGAAACATGGATACTTGTAATAATCTCCATTCATTTTATGATTGGCCACCATGAATAGGTTCTCCCCATTAAAATACATGACATTGATGCTTTGGTGTCCTAAAAAAATTTTTCTTCCTACCATTTTACATAGAATCAAGGTTCATCTATTAAATGAGACAAAAATGGTCACCATTAAAACATTCTCTTCATTAGGATGATATCGATGCTTTAGTTTCGCAAGAAAAGATTTTCCTCCTATTAATTTTCTTATAATCAATGTTTATCTGTCAAATGAGATAAACATTGATTCCTATAAAAATCTCCATTCCTTTTTTGACTAGCCACAACTAATATGTTCTTCTCAATGGGACACATGATAATGATGCTTTGATCTCCCATGAAAAGTTATTCTTTCCATAATTTTTCTTAGAATCAAAGTTTATCCGTCAAGCAAGTCAAACATAGATAGTCATAGTAATCTCCTTTCTTTATGTGATTGGGCACCATGAACTCCTTCTCCTTACTAGGATACACATTATTGATGCTTTGGCTCCACAAAGAAATAGCTTTGTTTCCACCATTTTACTTAAAATAAAAGTTCACCCTTCAAAATAGAAAAAAATAGATACTCGTAATAATTTGCATCTTTTTTATGATTGGCCACCATAAACATAGCCTTCTTATTGTGATACACAATATTGACGCTTTGGTTTCACAAAAAAAGCTTTTCTTTCCACAGTTTCCCCTAGAATCAAAGTTTATCTATCAAATGGGATGACATGGATACTTTAATAATTTACATTCCTTTTGTGATTGGCCTCATAAACACGTTCTCTATGATGGTATACATGATATTAATGCTTTGATTTCCTAAGAAAAGCTTTTTTTTTTCACCATTTTCTTTACAATCATACTTCATTCGTCAGATAAGACAAACATTAATCCCCATCATAATCTCCATTCCTTTTGTGATTGGCTATAATAAACATGTTCTCCTTAATGGGATACATGGTATTGATGCTTTGGTTTCCCATGAAAAGCTTTTCTTTCCATGATTTTCCTTAGAATCAAAGTTTCATCTGTCAAATGAATTAAACATAGGTATTCATAATAATCTCCTTTCTTTATGTGATTGGGCACCATGAACACATTTTCCTTATTGTGATACACAATATTGATGCTTTAATTTCACAAGAAAAGCTTTACTTTCTATATTTTCCTTAGAATGAAAGTTCATCCATTAAATGACACAAACATGGATACATGTAATAATTTCCATTCTTTTTGTTATTAGCCACTATAAACACACTCTTTTATTTGGGATACATGACATTGATGCTTTGGTTTCCTAAGAAAAGCTTTTTTCCCCTATTTTCCTTGAAATTGAAGTTCATTCGTTAAATGAGGCAAACATTATTGCTCATTATAATCTTCATTCTTTTTGTGATTGGCCAGAATAAACATGTTCTCCTCATTGGGATACACAATATTGAAGCTTCGGCTTTCTATGAAAAGCTTTTCGTTTCACCATTTTTCTTAGAATCGTAGTTCATCTGTCAAATGAGAGAAACAAGGATACTCATAATAGTCTCCATTCTTTTTGTAATTGGCCACCATAAACACATTTTCCTCACTAGAATACACAATATTGATGCTTTGAGTTCCCAAGAGAGGCTTTTTTTTAGCCATTTTTCTTAGAGTTAAAGTTCATCAATTGAATGAGAGAAACATAGTTTCTCATAATAATTTTCATTTTTTTTTGTGATTGGTCACAATAAAAAGGTTTTTCTCTTTGGGATACATGATATTAATGCTTTGGATTCACAAGAAAAGCTTTTCCTTCCACTATTTTCCTTAGCATCAAAGTTCATCTATCAAAATAAGACAAACATGGATCATTACAATTTCCATTCTTTTTATGATTGGCCACCATAAAAATGCAGGAAAAGCTTTTCTTTTTGCTATTTTTCATAAAATCAAAGTTCTTTTATCAAATAGGATAAAAAATGATACTCATAATAATTTACCCTTTTTTTTGTGGTTGGCCACCATATACACATTTTCTAAGTTGGAATACATGAAATTAATGCTTTGGTTTCTAAAGAAAAGCTTTTTTTTCACCATTTTTTTTAGAATCAAAGTTAGCCCATCAAATGAGACAAATATTGATTCTTGCAATAGTCCCATTCTTTTTATGATTGGCCATAATAAACATGTTCTCCAGAATGGGATACATGATATTGATGCTTTAGTTCCCCGTGAAAATTATTTTTTTCCACCATTTTTTGTAGAATTAATGTTCATCCGTCAAATGAGTCCAACATGGATACTTGTAATAATCTCTTTTCTTTTTGTAATTGAGCACCATGAACATGTTTTCTTTATTAAGATACATGATATTGATGCTTTGGTTTCATAATAAAAGCTTTTCTTTCCACCATTTTTCTTAGAATGAAAGTTCATCTATTAAATGAGACAAACATGGATATTTGTAATAATTTCCATTCTTTTCATGACTGGCCACCATAAACATGTTATTCTCATTCTGATACATGATGTTAATGTTTTGGTTTCCAAAGAACAACTTTTCTTTGCATTTCCCTTTAAATCAAAGTTCATTCAACAAATGAGACAAACATGGATTCTTATAGTAATCTTCATTGATTTAATGATTGGCCACAATAAAAAGGTTCTTCTTAATGGGTGCACGATATTGATTCTTTGATTTCACAAGAAAACATTTTTTTTTCACTATTTTCCCTAGAATCAATGTTCGTCTAACAAATAAGAAAAAATAGATAAAAAAGGATGGTCACAATAATTTTCATTCATTTCGTGATTGGCCACCATAAACATGATTTCCTCATTGAGATACATGATATTGATGCTTTGGTTTCCTAGGACAAAGTTTTTCTTTGCATTATTTCCTTAGAATCAAAGTTCATCTGTCAAATGGGTTTAACATGGATTCTCATAATAATTTGCCTCTATCTAGTGATAGGCCACCATAAACATGTTCCTTATGCTAGGATATATGAAATTAATGCTTTGATTTCCCCAAAAAAGCTTTTCTTCCCAACATTTTCATTTGAATCAAAGTTCATCCATTAAATAAGGCAAATAATGATTCTCGTAATGATTTTCATTCTTTTGTGATTAGCCACCATAAATATTTTTCTTCATTAGGATACACAATATTGATGCTTTGGCTTCCTATAAAAAGCTTTTCTTTCCACCATTTTTCTTAGAATCAAAGTTCATCCATCAAATGAGAGAAACATGGACACTTCTAATAATCTCCATACTTTTTATAATTGGCCACCATAAATAGGTTCTCCTCATTGGGATACATGAAATAATGCTTTAGTTTCTCAAGAAAAGCTTTTTTTCCCACCATTTTGCTTAGAATCAAGGTTCATCCATCAAATGAGAGAAAAATGGGCACTCATAATAATTTCCATTCTTTTCATGACTGGCCACCGTAAATATGTTCTCCTTATTAGGATACACGATATTGATGATTTGGTTTTGCAAGAAAAGCTCTTTTTCCACTACTTTCCTTAGAATCAAAGTTCATTTGTCAAATGAGACAAACATGGATACTTATAATAATTTTCATTTTTTTAGTGATTGACCACCATAAGCACATTCTCTTCATTGGGATAGATGATATTGATGCTTTGGTTTCCCAAAAAAGATTTTCTTTGCACTATTTTCCTTAGAATTAAAGTTCATCTGTCAAATGGGATAAACATGAATAAATGTAATAATTAACATCTTTCTTATGACTAGCCACCATAAACATGTTTTCTATGTCAAGATAAACAATATTGATGCTTTGGTCTCCCATAAAATCCTTTTCTTCTAGCATTTTCCTTAGAATCAAAGTCCATCCATTAAATGAGACAAACATTGATTCTCATAATAATCTATATTCTTTTATGATTGGCCACCATAAACAAGTTCTCCTTGTTGGGATGCATAATATTGATGCTTTGGCTTCCCATGAAAAGCTTTCTTTTCATCATTCTCCTTAAAATCAAAGTTCATTTGTCAAATGACAAAAACATGGATACTTGTAATAATATCCATTCTTTTTATGATTGGCCACCATGAATAGGTTCTCCTTATTAAAGATACATGACATTGATACTTTGGTTTCCCAAGAAAAACTTTTTTTTCCACCATTTTACTTGGAATCAAGGTTCATCTATTAAATGAGACAAAAATGGCCACCATAAAAACATTCTCTTCATTAGTTTCGCAAGAAAAGCTTTTCCTTCTACCGTTCTTATAATCAACGTTTGTCCGTCAAATGAGATAAACATTGATTCCCATAATAATCTCCATTCTTTTTTTGATTGGCCACAACCAACATGTTCTTCTCAATGGGAGACATGATAATGATGCTTTGATCTCACATGGAAAGTAATTCTTTCCATAATTTTCCTTAGAATCAAAGTTTATCTGTCAAGTGAGTCAAACATAGATACTCATAGTAATCTCCTTTCTTTATGTGATTGGGCACCAGGAACTCCTTCTCCTTATTGGGATACATAATATTGATGCTTTGGCTTTGTAAAAAAAAAAAAAAAAAAAGCTTTTTTTCCATCATTTTCCTCAAAATGAAAGTTCACCTACCAAAATAGACAAAAATGGACAATGGTAATAATTTCAATCATTTTTATGATTAGCCACCATAAACACATTCTCCTCATTAGGATACACCATTTTGATGCTTGGTTTCCTAATAAAAGCTTTTCTTTCCACCATTTTCCTTACAATCACACTTCATTCATCAAATGAGACAAACATTAATCCCTATAAGAATCTCCATTCTTTTTGTGATTGGCTATAATAAACATGATCTCCATTTTGTGATTAGCTATAATAAACATGTTTTCCTCAATGGGTACATGGTATTGATGCTTTATTTTCCTATGAAAAGCTTTTCTTTCCATGATTTTCCTTAGAATCAAAGTTCATTTGTCAAATGAGTTAAACATAGATACTATAATAATCTCCTTTCTCTATGTGATTGGGCACCATGAACATGTTCTTCTCATTGTGATACACAATGTTGAGGCTTTAATTTCACAAGAAAAGGTTTTTTTCCACCATTTTCCTTAGAATGAAAGTTCATCCATCAAATGACACAAATATTGATACATGTAATAATTTCCATTCTTTTTGTTGTTAGCCACCATAAACACACTCTCTTAATTGAGATACATGATATTGATGCTTTGATTTTCCAAGAAAAGCTTTTTTTTCCCTCATTTTCCTTAAAATCAAAGTTTATCAGTTAAATGAGGTGAACACTATTTTTTATTATAATTTTTATTCTTTTTGTGATTGGCCAACATAAACATATACTCCTCATTGGGATACAGAATATTGAAGGTTCGACTTCCCATGAAAAGCTTTTCATTCCACCATTTTCCTTAGAATTAAAGTTCATCTATCAAATAAGAGAAACATGGATACTTGTAATAATCCCTAATTTTTTGTGATTGGCCATCATAAACAAGTTCTCCTTATTGGGATAAGTAATTGATCTTTAACTTCTTAAGAAAAGCTTTTTTTTCACTATTTTTCTTAGAATCAAGGTTCGTTCGTGAAGTGAGACCAAAACTAATACTCGTAACAATTTCCATTCTTTTTGTGATTACCCACCATTCTCTTCATAATAAACACATTCTTTTATTGGGATACACGATATTAGCACTTTGGTTTCACAAGAAAAACTTTCTTTCCATCATTTTTTTAGAATCAAAGTTTATTTGTTAAATAAGATAAACATGAAACTTGTAATCTTTTCACCATTTTCCTTACAATCGAAGTGCATCCATCAAATGGGATAAAAATTAATTCCTACAATAATCTTGATTGTTTTTGTGATTGGCCTTAATAAACATGATCGCTTTAATGGGATACAAGTTATTGATGCTTTGGTTTCCTATAAAAAGCTTTCCTTTTCAAAACTTTCCTTAGAATCAAAGTTCATCCGTAAAATGAGTCAACATTGATACTCACAATAATCTCCTTTATTTATATGATTGGGCACCATGAACACGTTCACTTCATTGGGATACACAATATCAATGCTTTAGTTTTGCAAGAAAAGGTTTTTTCCACCATTTTCATTAGAATGAAAGTTCTTTCACCAAATTAAACAAACATGGATGTTGCCATGTGCCCTTTTTTTCTGTTTCTCTCTGGACAATCCAAAGTGGGTGCGCATGACTTTAAAGATATATAGTAGTGTAGTTGAGCCTTTGAGTTATCCCTTAGTCAGGATTTGGATTAGGCATGATAATGGGAAGGGGGAAAGACTGTAGGACAAATCACTTATCCAACTACTCTCGAAAGTTATCATGAAGTAACCATAAATTTGGAGTCACCAGCCTAGGCATGATCGAATGCCTATAACAATATCTCGAGTTATGAAACTTAAAAAATGGATTTCAAGGTCTGCAAGGTCTAGAGATTCGTTGGTTCAATTTAGGAGTTGGTTATGCATGGGCAAGGATTAGCACCCCTATAACGCCCAAAATCGATACTTTCTAACTATATCTCGCTTCAGTTTTGGTTTAATCGGTTCCATTTGGTCATTATTTAGATATAATCGCTTTTACACATGAACTTTTTTGAATTGTAAATTTGAGTTTTGAAGGAAAAAGTTTACCTATGAGCTGTGGAGGTATGAAGAGTATGAGGATTTTTTATGAAAATAACTTTTTGGATTAAATTTTAAAAATTAGGATATTTTCTATTAGGCACTAGAAAGATACCAACATGGAACATTGCTTCATAAAATTTCTTTAAAAACAAATTTTAGATATGAATACATGATAGTCACTACAAAAGGAAATATGTTAATAAGATAAAAAAACAATATACTAATTTCACAAATAAACAATCACAAACAAAATAATGTAAAAGGGAAGGATCATCGAAATGTATCTTATAATTGTCTTTCATTATTAAAGAATAACTGGGAATAACTGGGATGACAATTTAGAGACATGTTTGGATTCGGTGGTAATTTAAGGGACAAATGAGGTTGTAAACAAATCAATCCGGCTATCTGAAAAAAAGAGAACTTTTTAGATTTCTAACGTACATACAAGTTTGGAGTATCTTCTTAGAAAGATGGAGTTGGAATATTCCCCAAAGATAAAGATTTTGATATTTTAAGAAAATAATTAGGAATAAATAGAAAATTTGAGTTTTTTTAATGAAAAATGAGGTTAGAATATCCCCTTGTAGTAGTAAGGTTAGAGTATCCCCAAAAATAAAAATTTTTTATTATTTAAGAAAATAATTAGGAATCCCGAATAAATTTGAGAGAGAAATTCAAGTTTTTTTACTGAAAAATGATGTTGGAGTATCCTTTCAGAGTAATTGGGTTAGAGTATCCCCAAAGGTTAAAATTTTTTATGTTTTAAAAGAAAAGGTTTTTTTTTTAAGAAAAAAGATTTTAAAAATAGAAAATTGAAGATCTGTATAAAATATAGTTTTTATCTTAAGCCTTGATCTGAGACTAAAAGATTTATATAGTAGGAATCAGATGCACTTCGAGATGTTCAAACATCTCTATAAAGGTGTTTCAAAAATTAGGTTAAAAACAAGGGACAACATCGCATCGTCTTTTTTCCTAAATTTATTTCGGGTTCGTTTGAATGCTTTAGGGGGTATATGGGGTATCATTCGAAAGGTAACTTGATGAAAACTAATATAAAAATATTTTAAAAATCCTATAAATTCACTTTCTAGGTGGAATTAAATTTTAGATTTAGGTTTTTAACATTGGCATCATGTATAAGGGAAAAGGCATGATGGACTTTGAAAAATCATTCCAGGCTTATCCACAGTTGTTAAATCATGAACATTACCTTCCTTGAGAGGAAATTTTATAAATATTCTAGGAAAATATTTAAATAATATAGAAACATCATCTGATAGGCCGAAATGGCCCAAACAAAAAATAGTGCATTGGCTTTGAGGGTTTTAGACAATAAAGGTTTGAAAATTAGTAACTCCTTCATCTGGGATGATTTAAGGGTAAACAAGGCACATTTGGAAAGGTATTTCAATGTCCTTTAAGTGAAAAATATCAAAAAATTCTATAAAAATCATTTATGGTTCAAAAATAACGTTTCAAATTTAGACTACAGTGTTGCCAGAGCAAAAGTAAAGGACTATGACTATTTGATTTTTTGAGTTTCTTGGGGGTCAAGTTTGAGTCATGGACATTCGAACATCCATAACACAATGAAAAAAATTACACCGACATCATGAGTTCATTCCACAACCCTAGAGTAGTTTGGGATGATGAAACAACCTATTGACCATACCACCATGAAGATGTTAAAGTCAAGATCAAAGCTTAACATATTTGTTATCAACTAAAAGGTGCATTTTTATTTGAAAATCAGCATCTTTAAACTCATTTTACCATGAATCCAAACTTGAAATGTTTAATTTGTCCCCAAGATTGGAGGATTAATTTTATGAAAACACTAAACTCATGTTATTCTCTATCTATTGGAGGTAGCATAAACTTAACTTGGGGATTATTTTTAAATTTTATATTTTTAGTAAACAAGCAAGCATCTTAACGGAGATGTCACAAGCAAAATATAACACACACAAAGATGAACAAGGATAACACTAGCAAACACACAAAAATGACATTCTGATATTAAAAAAAGAACAAAAAATATGCAAGAAGATGACAAATAAGATGCATGAGTTGCATAAAAAATCATGATATTGAAGAATATATGAACATATTTAAGCAAGGAAAAACATGTTAGAATTTTCAAGACAACATTTTTATGCCATAGACTCCTTAAAATGAAAGAAAATGCAATTTAATACATGTTAGGAAGAATATTTAAGTATGTGCTAAGCATGTGAAAATAAGAGAAATATAATAGAAAAAAGGGGCTGCTTTGATGACAAAATGAAAAAGAAAATGTTTGGCCTACTAAGCAACATCAAGGCATCAAAAGTGCATCAAGATCCTAGGACTACCACAACCACAATAATGCATGGGAGTCCTACGATGGTCATGGTAGCACGGATGGTTCACTAAAATGATGCAAGTGCTAGAAATGTGAAAAAAATACAGCTAGATGAAAAAATAAACCAAAAGCCTCAAGCGTTGGGCTCACTTTCTTTTTTTTTATGTTGATATGCTAGAAAATGATGAAAAAAGTGTTTTCAGGTAAGGTGTTGATGGAAAGAAGTTTTAAGAGGAAGGATAAAGGGAATAAAGGGTCTTGAAAATGTTTTTGGTGGTGACTTTAAAGAGCTACGAGAAAAAAAAAAAAGGTTCAAGGTGAAAAGCAATAGAATAGTGTTTTTAAGAGTGTTTGGTCAGAGGTCACAAGAGGTTTTTGAGATTGTCGGAAAAATGATTCCTCCCTACTAAGCCAAAATTGGCTCCCCTTTAAACTCAAGGTTTAGCCAATGATTTTTGGAGACAAAGCAAGGGTATTATAGGATATTCCCTTATGAACTATGAGACAACTCTAGGTGTTATGCTCAGCTGCCCTTATTGCCATTGGTTTTGTAATATGGGGTAGAGGTGCAGAAAGGCTGTGGCTACCTATAACTGCAGAAAAGCTGGACATACCCTTTAACAAGCCATATATTTCATGAAAATGACCTCTTTCATTAGCTATTTAGGCTTTAAATGTTTCTTTAAGTCTAATCATGAGCTCATAGTTGAGGCTTGATATGAATTATGAAGATTTTTAGTGCAAGAAACATGTTTGAATCAAAATTTTAAAAGGTGAAAAATGGCTCAAAGTAGGTAAAAATGCCTTGATTTATTTATACAAAACATGTCGTATCGATGCACAAGGCAATTTTTACCTATGAGTATCAATACAATAAAGTGTGTATCCAAACCAAAACCAAAAAATTATTTCTAGTCTCGAAACTTAGAGCCTTGTATTGATACTCTTGGTTGTGTATCAATACATTTTGCCAAAAATCATAACTTTAGCTACTACCAAGGCTGTATTGATACAAAATATGCTAAGCATCGATACCACACCTTATGAATCGATATCAAACCCTCTTGTATTGATACTACACATGAAAATTTAAATTTTTTGTGATATGAAAGCTTCTTATCAATACTTATGCACCGATATGATTGGCACATACCTTAGGCCCGTTGAATACCTTACCTTGGTCACAAACAATGGGAAACTAATCCATGCTCAACTAAATGACTTTGATGGCACCCTGAATAGTGAGTTTGATGCCTCATTTATATTTTTCTTTAATACGACCAATAGGTATTTCAGGCATTCCTAAAAAAAAATTTTGCTTCACATTGTGTCGCTTAATAGTGCTTGGTGACATAGCACCTGATAGTCATCTCTATTTTTATTTTTTAGCTTTTTGATTTTATCATTTTTCAATTATGCCTCGTGATGCTAAAACTTTGCCTGGACAAAATAAGGTGTCTACAGCTACCCCTCTTTGGCCTTTATTAAGGATTAGAAACATAGAAAAAACAAATAGATACCATTTTGTTCAAGTAAGATGATGGTTCTATGTGCCTGAAAAAAATAAAAATCTAGTTAGTATTATGTTGAGTTAGACTGAGTATACCAACAATGGTCCCAACTGATAAGAAAAGTTTAATTACTTTTGTAAGGTTTAACCTCTCTACTAGGTTTATGATTTCCTGGGTTTAACCCCTAAATAAGCCCCACCAACTAGTGTAGGCTGAGGTAGATAAGCATTCTACTCTTTGAGGACTAAGGTAGGTAAGCATCTTGCTCTTTCAAAACTAAGGTAGGTAAGCATCTTGCTCTTTAAGGACTAAGGTAGGTAAGCATCTTGCTCTCTAAGGATTGAAGTAGGTCAAAGTCCTACTCTTTGAAGACATAGATAGGTAAGCATCCTGCTCTTTGAGGACTGAGGTAGGTAAGCTCCTACTCTTTGAGGATTAAGGTAGGTTAGCATTCTATTCTTTAATGATCGAGGTAGGCAATCACCCTTGTCTTTAAGGACTGAGGTAGATAAGTCTCTTGCTCTTTGAGAACTGAGGTAGGTAAGTGTCTTGCTCTTTGAAGACTAAAAAAGAGAAAAGGCATCTTGCTCTTTAAGGACTAAAAAAGAAAAAAACATCCAACTCTTTGAGGACTAAGAAGAAAAGAAGGCATCTTGCTCTTTGAGAACTGAAAGGAAAAAGAGTTTTGCTTAATTTTGACTTTTGAGAGTAAGAGTTCGTACTTAAAGAATGTTAATTGTAGTTTGAATAATGCATGAAGATGCAAATGCATGCTAAAGTAATGCAAAAGTGATAATTTTAACATCTAATCTGATAATCAATTTTTTATCTTTTTTAGTTATCTAATCTTCTACAAGTTTGATAGGGTAGCTTCTTGCCCCAGGGTTAGTTAATCTCACACTAGATTTCTGAAGGCTTTGAATGTTAAGACCATTTCTTAGAAGGTACAAATGGTTCATGATTGTGAAGGATAGACCTGAGCTTAGATGGCTTATTTTTTTCAGATCTTTTGTTGCGTTAAGTTTGCTGGCAAGTATAGAGGGTTTTCTTTGCCAATTACGATTTAGAAGATGTCTTTCTTGATTTTAGTAGACTGCTTCAAACTCTGATTGTTAGGATAACAGTCTGAAAAGAATTTTGGTCCTTTATCTTTAGGTTAAAGTTTATTGGGAAAAAGTTTTAAGTACGTTTTAGGATATGGGGTCTGAGGGTGAGACCAACTATGGCTTCGAGGGTTTATTCTTGGTCTTTAGATATAAAACAAAATTCTCGCAAAGTTTCATCTTTTTAAGTAATGCTAGGAAACCTTGTTATTAGTTCTATTCATTTATCAAGCATTATTAGTTAAATAATAAACAAGCAACACGGGATGCAGGAGTTATAAAAAGACTTTGTAAGAAATTAAGTGATTGTATTTCATTTAAAAGAAAAAAGTTAAAGATATGACAAATTATAAGATCATAGAAGATTTTTAAGATACAAAAACTTTAAAGGGGTTTTCTTGATTGCTTAACCCTTGATGCTGATGATATGATTCTTCCACTGAGTGTCCTTGAAAACCTTTCTTTAGCAATTAACCCTTTTGGTATTGGTTGACTAACAAGAAGATTTTTCAAATTACAACATGGTGGGAAGGGGCTTAGAGGTTAGGTAGTTTCCATTTTTTAGGTGTAGATAAAGATGAATTCAATAAAGTAGGTTGGCATAAAATAGGTGAATTAGGTTATGATTTGGAATCTTAATCAGGGTTGTGAGTGTGAGGTAAGTTAGTTTTGGTCTATCTGGTGATGGTTTGGGCTTGATTGGATTTGGGTAAGAGCGAATCTTATCACTTAAGCTGTTATTTTAGGTTTTTAGCCTAAGCCAATTTGTTTTCTAGATGCTATTTTAGGTTTTTATTTGAGGTTTTTTTTTTTTGGTTTTTTTATTAAAGTGGTAGTAGAAGGATGATAACACCATTTTGGGCTTTCATCTTAGGATTTTTTTTGGCACAGTATTTTTTGATGGAATCAGAATTCACATGGTTTAGCAAGTCGCTCATGTCCATCTCGACTAAGATCAGGGCTTCTGTAAAAAATATAGGTTTTACCATGTACGGCCTCTCTCAATTCATAGTCCATTTTGGATTGAGAGAATTTGTTTAAGTACCAAGTCACTTTCTTAAAACTAAAGAGGATACCTTTTCATCATTGGCTCACATCATGCACTTTTGATACATCTACCTATGACAAATGGCTTTCATTCTTTTCTTTTCTATGAGATTGAGATGTTTTATAGGTTTTTGACCCATTCGGTCTCTTCTAGTTATGATTCTATCAAGATCTGAGTGAAAAAATTTTAACCTTAACAGATAGGATACCCTTTATGTCATAGATCAGGGAGAATAAAGTAGCATCTATGGAAGTTCATACTGTCATGTGCTAAGCATGTAATGCAAAAGGTAACTTTTTGTGCCAATCTTTATATGTCTCTGCCATCTTTTTTATTATCTTCTTGATATTCTTGTTGACTACTTTAACTGTCCTATTTATTTTGGGCAGTGAAGCATCGAGTTATGATATTGAATTTTAAATTAAGAGCAGACTACTTGCATCATTTTGTTTTTTAGGTTACGCATAGTATCTATGATGATTTGCTTGGGTAGCATATATCTATAAATGATATCTCGTTTTACAAATTTGCACATAATGGATTTGGTGACATTAGCATAAGAAGCTGCTTTCACTCATTTGGTGAAATAATCAATATCAACCAAACTGAAGCGGTACCATTAGAGGCCTTAGGAATGCTTAGTCCAATCATGTCCATGCCTCATATAGAAAAGGGCCATAGGGCTATCATAATATGTAAAGGTGCCGATGGGATATTGATTTTGTCCACGTAGATTTGGCATTTATGGCATTTTCGAGCATAGTTAATGTAATCTTTGTCAAGTGTTAACCACTAACAGTCGGATTGCATACTTTCTTTACCATTCAATATTCGTTCGCATGTATACCACATATCCCTTCATAGACTTCTTCAAGAATTTTTTTTTTTGGCTTTGGAGGCATGTATGCATTGGAGTAGTACATGATCCTAGCCTTTCTTAATATAAAATTCCATTATCTTTAAATGGTTTTCTTGTCAGTTTTTATATCACTCTTAGGGTATTACTGATCCTTGATGTACTGAAGAATGTCACGATACCATGGCAAGCTATCCTTCTCTTTTTCAACATTTTGACAATGTGCTGGAGTTATATAGATGCTCATTTGAATAGGAGCAACATCCAATTCTCAATTGACTTTGAACATGGATGACAAGGTGCGAAAGTGTCTACGATTTGATTATTTTCCTAAGGTAAATGCCAAAAGCTAACATTATCAATTTTTTTTTTAAGTTTTAAGATCAAACTCCCATAATGAATTGACTTAGCATCATGCGTTTCCCATTCTCTTTTCAATTGGTAGATAACAAGGGCTGAATCTCCAAATACTTGTAGTGTTTGGATGTCCCTTTCAATGGCTGCTTGGAATCCCGTGACATAGGCTTCATATTTAACTATATTATTGGTACCCCAATTCCATGCCTTAGCACGTTTGAAGCTCCATCAAAGTACATTTTCCAAGATAAAGTACACTCTATAATGTTCTCTGCCTTAGATATGCATATTAAGTGTTTGTCAAGAAATTTGAAGTCTAAAGGATAATAGTCATGCATCGTTCGACTTGCCAAAAGGTTTCCTATTATGCTACTTTTGATGGCTTTCTAGTTTGCATACATAATGTCATACTCAAAAAGTAAAGCTTGCCATCTGGCTAGTCTCCCTGACAAGGTGATAACTTCAGACAAATACTTGATAGGATTGAGTTTGGCAATCAGCCACGTAGTGTGGTAGAGCATGTATTGGCTTAACCTCTAGGCTATCTAAGCTAGAGCACTACCTAATTTTTGCACTATTGAATAGCTATTTTCACACCCCGTGAACTTCTTACTTAAGTAATAGTTGGCCTGTTCCTTCTAGCCTAATTCGTCATGTGGACCCAAAACATAACCCATTAACTTGTCAAAAATTAATAGGTATAGGATTGAAGGTCAACCAGGCACTGGTGGCACAAGTACTTGAGGATTCAAAAGGTGGTATTTAACCTTATTAAAGGCTTTTTAGCACTCTTCATTCCATTCTTTAAGATTTTGTTTTTGAAGTAGATGAAAGATTGGATTGCATTTGTTGATCAATTAAGATATAAATCAAGCTATATAACTCCTCACTTTATTTTTGAATTTGAGGTGGCAGCATATTCTGAATGGCCTTGACCTTGTTAGGATTAACTTCTATTCGTTTTTTGCTCATAAAAAAGCCTAATAGTTTGCTAGATGTGACACTGAATATGCATTTTGTAAGTTTAACTTGAGTTGGTATTTGCAAAGTCATTTAAAGCATTTTCATAAATTAGCCACATTTTACTCTCCTTTGGCAATTTAGCGATCATATCATCCACATAAACCTTGATTTTTTTATGCATAAGATCATGGAACAATGTTACCATCAACCTTTCGTAGGTTACTCTAGCATTTTTGAGTCCGAAGGGCATCACTTTGTAGCATAAAATGCCCTATATGGTCACGAAGATGGTTTTCTCCATATCTTTAGTGTCCATTTTGATTTGGTCCATCTATGAAGGAGAATAGTGCATTTTTGGCAATGTTGTCTACTAACATATTGATATAGGGTAAAGGGAAATTATTTTTTTGGCTGACTTGATTTGGATCCCTATAATTTATAAACATTCGCATTTCACCCTCTTTCTTAGAAACTAAAGCTATATTGATTACCTATTTAGGATATTTGGCTACTTCGAGAAATCTTGTTTCAAATGGTTTCTTTATTTCTTCCTTGATCTTTAGAAGCATATTAGTATAGGCTTAAACTTGGGTTTGAGGGGAAGTTTATAGACCATAATCTTGGTGTCTAATTTAGGCATGTCTTGGTAAGACCAGGTGAAAACATCCTGATACTCTTGTAAGAGACTTATCAGCTCAGCTCAAGTTAATGGTTTATAGAGGTTCCAATTTTGACTTGTTTGGTTCCAAGGTTGATGGTTTTAGTGGGTTCTTCATGAGGCAATATATGTTTTTCTTCCTATTCAATTAGTTTCAACAGGTCTAGAGGTATAGGGTTCTCTTTAGAATTCTCTTCAAACTTGACCTTGCTGATGTAAATTAGTTCTCAAAACCGATATCTAGTGTTTTAGTGTGAATATTTATGTCATCTTAATTTAGGTATCTAAAAATGTGGAAAACAAATAAGATAGGCAAAAAAATATAAAGAAAAAAAATTTAGGAGTCAATAAGAGTTATGAAAACAAACATAAAAAATGAAATGCATAATGCTTAATGATTTTCATTGATAATATGATGCCCATAAAAAGGATCTTGCAATGCTCTTGGGAGGAAGCATATAGGTTTAGTTCATAACATTACTTTAAAATAGACTTCAATACTACAAGAATCTCAATTTCAGTCCAAAAACATGGAAAAAATCCTAGAGGACACAAAATAGCCTCTAGGACCATCGTTGATGTCTTCGGCTCATCATTTGCACTGATGGAGATATCCCTAAATGCATTGTTCAGTATGAACATAACATTGGCAAAGCCGATATTTATATTTCCTCTTTGACAAAAACTTTCTTAAAGTAGCAAAAATATCATTAGTTCATATCTCGCGTCTTGTCCTAACAAACAAGCCATTCTTTTTTCATGGTTTTTTTAACTTGTTTCCTTTTATGTTCTGCATTAGGCTTGAGTCCTAACCCTCTTTTGTCAATTTAACTGATAACTTTTAAGGCTCTAGTAGTCCCTTAGAGGTGTTTCTCAAGTCCATTTCTAACCTAAGCACCTTTGCCAACAGTTAACTGTAGACCCATAAAATACTCTTTGATAGATGAGGCTTAATCATTGGCAATCCCTTCTTGACATAAGTGGCATTAACAAACTCAAAGGATTGAAATAAAGATTTTAGGACATCACCATGTGGTTTGATATATGGGACATTGGTTAAGGTAGCAACGATGATATTTTCTTTTCCTCTAAAACTGACAACTTTGTTTTTGATGATGAATTTCAACTTTTAATATAATGATGATGGCACTGCCCCAACAAAATGAATCTAAGGCCTTTTCAAAGGGCAGATACATGATGAAGCAATATCCATCACATGAAAGTCTACTTTATAAGTGCACAAACCATTTGGCATGGAATGGTGATGTTTCCCACAACATTTGTACTAGTTCTATCAAATGCTTGCACCACTATATGGCTATTTTGGATATAAGACACATCAATAGAGAGCTTGTTCAAGCATGATATGGGCATTAAATTCATAGCCGACCTATTATCAATAAGGACTTTGGGTAACATGCTACCTTTGCAGTATGTTTTGATGTAAAGAGCTTTCATAATTCCACAAAACTACGTTATTGTTTTTATATAGGAAAGGTGATAAAAGTTGTATGATCATCTTTGGCTTAGGCTGAACAGGGTTAGCTTTGACTTTCAGTTAATTATCAAATAAGATCAGTAACTTTCCAATTCCATAAAGAGGATTACTCTTATATTTTTTCATGGCATTTATGGATGGCACTACATTTACTAACTAGGCATGTGGGGCTCTCTGTTGTAGAATTCAATGTTGCCTTCATTCATCATTCCTTAAACCATGGTGCAGAACTCTTTACACATTTGAAGAGTGTTACCGTAGACGATGTGGAAATCACAAAAATCATTGATCATTTCGATTGTCGTTTCAACCTCATTAGCCAATTCAACTTGCACTAGGATTTGCCAGATTAAATTCATTAGCATTTTAACCTCATCTATATTTTCTATGACCTTGCAATTTTTTCTAATGGCCATTCTTTCTATATCAGATTTACTATGAACTTCAAATGAGCTAGCTCTAATAATATATTTTAGCTCTTGCCCAACCTCAACTTTTTTTTCTTTTGCCCTTAAGGGTATCTCTTTTGTTCGATTCACTTTTCATGGCTTCATCAATCATTGCACCTAAAATATGACCGCATCTGCAAAGTTCTTCAAATGGCTCTTCACTATCTTTTCATAGTAAGGGGCTTGTAATATGCCAATGAATCTAACTACCATATCTTTTTTTGTCAATAAGGGATAAATCTAGGTGTCCTCTTCCATCAATCTTAAAGCATAGTGCTTGAAGCTTTCATCACTTTTTGTTTCATGATCATGAGAGAAAGACAATTTGAGATCTAGTCATTATTAGGTTTTTCCTTATCTATGGAATTAATAGACAAATCGATGTGCTCGTCCTACTCTTTATAGAGCTTAATTTTGAATCGATCCATCATTACTTTGACCATTTCTAGGAATGATGGGTAGTGCTAAGAACATGCTCTTGATTACAATGATAGTAGGATAGTTCAATGGCTTTTTACTTGGTTTTTAATGTCTAACATTATTCTAGCTTTTACAAAGGCTTGCCAAATCTTGCTCATCAGGCCTTTAACTTCTCTAATTCTCTTTTTGACCCAAGAACCTTTTCCATCGATTATCTCATTAACTCTTGGTTTCATAGAGTTAAGAAGTGGATTGGCTACAACATTTGGTCCAAGCCCTTGTTCGACCTTTATCACACCTTTTGCTAGTAGATCCTATACCTCTCTTAAATAGGTTTAGTTTTCAATAAAGTGACCTTATGCTCTGATGTGGTACTCACAATAGGTGTTCTCATTATACCACCTGGGATACAGTGGTGATCTTGGGTTTATGAATATCACGGCCACTAGTTGACCTACCAATAAATGAGAGTAGATCTCTTTATAATAGTAAGGGAGTGCCTCAAAGTGCTTCCTCTCTTAGGGCACTTGTTGATTGTTTAAAGCTCTTGCATTGTTCATGTTACAAGGTTGTATGCTTTGGGCCATGTTTTGAATAGTATTTGGTGTAAAGCTCATTATTGGAGCAAACCCAGCAAAATGAACTAGTTGTGATACTAGTGAGTAAGAGCTAAAACATAGGTTTAACATGTTCAAAAGGTACATAGCTTGCATCAAATGCAGATTCTAATTAAACTCAGCATGACTTTCTCTAATAGCATTCACCTCATTCTCTTTACCCATATTTATTGCTTTTTCACTGACCTAGATGATTCTCCAATGGATATTTGCCCCTTTTGATTTTGTTATCGATCATTTCGCCCGATATAACTATATTGACAAAATTCTTTATGGCATTTCCCTCTAATTAATCATAGTACGAGCTCGCAAGTGCTAATAAACATGACTATCTTTTTTTCAGTCAAAGGGGCTAAACTTGAGCCACTTCTTCTCTCTACCTTTGAGCATATTACTTGAAGCTTTTAGAGGCTTTCTTTTCCATGTTCATAAGTGAAAGGCAATATAAGGCCCAATCAGACATGTGCCTATATTGATCAAAGAAGCCATGAGCCAAATTTGCCCATGTTTGAATTCTTACAAGGTCAAGCCCTATATACTATTCAATAGCTACCTTAGTTAGACTATCCTGAAAGTAATAGATCAATAGTTTTTCATTCTCTTCATAGCCGACCATCTTACAGCAACACATGTAAAGGTGTGCTGTGGGTTTTGTAGTCTTATTATACTTTTAAATTTTGACATTTTAAATTTAAATCGGATAACTAGGCTAGAAACCAGTCCCAAAGATTTTATGTCTGCAATATCAAATTATTTAATTTCTTTTGAGTGCTCGAAAGTGTTTTTCCAATGACTGATACTTGTTTAAGTCTTCATCATTTTTGAAGGACCCTTTACTTTTTTTGTTCTATTCGCTCATCGAGGTTTGGGACTATAGGCCTTATTGGTAAAAAGCCCATACCCTAAAATCCTTAGACTAGATAGGATGTTACTATAGGTTTAACGTAAATGAATGGCTGAGTTAATGGGATATTTACTGCTAGAGGATGCTATCCTTCTTAAGCATTGGTGGCTTCAATGCTCCTTCTTAAGGATTGGTAGCTTCAATGCCACCGTTTAAGTTACTCTCGAGATTAGCTGGTTTTTTTCCAGCATCAGCTGTGCTTGTTTTCTCTTTTTTATTTCAAAACCCTGAACAATAGTTTGGTTAATTCAGCAATCTAAGCTTGGAGTTCTTTATTCTTACAAGGTGATTGCTCTTGAGACTCCTAATACATGAGTTCAAGTCTCTCAATGTGGGCCTAGAGATCGTATTCCATCATTTTTTGATGATTGTGAGTGTTATACTGATGACAAATTGTAGGTTATCTATTTTAGAGAACTTTTACTATAGATTATTATTAGATTAGACTTTTATGGTGTGTCATGAGCATCTTTGAGATAAAGATTATGACAATTAACATGAATGCATAAAGCAATAAAAGGATTAGATTAGTCATACAAATGCATGTGGGATAATCAGACTTAAGGAATAGCTTCATCAATAGCATCTTTCATTAAGGCAACAAAATATCCCTATTACATCCGATTACATTTGGAAATGCTTGACATGGTTACAATGCTTAATCACATGTTCCATAAAATACAATGATTCTTGTTCATAGGTTCTGATAGGTAAGATCTCACGTGTCAAGGATTGAGCCACATCCATCATGCTGTTGGCCTCTAATTAGGCTACATGAATTTGTTCAGTGAGATGATGGTGATGGTCCTAGGAATTTGGTGTGCTTGATCATCCACTTGTAGCCATTCTTGGTTTTACTGTTTGAAAGCTCTTATTAGTTCATTGACTTGTTGGCGAGCTTGAAAAGAATGCTCTAAATCTTTAATTTTGAATGTCAGAGTCTTATTCTTAACCTAGCTTGCTTAAATTCCTATCTCAAGCTTTTAGCTGTCCATTTTTTTTGGTAAGTTGATACGAGGAAATGAGTTCTAATATGCTTCTCTTTATTAACCTTAGCTATTTTTCTCTATCGATGTAGTTCCTTCTCGAGTGTAGCAATTTCCACCTTCCACTCAACTAATGACTTAGTAAGGTATTGGGACTTGCTTGCTTTGCTAAGGGCCATGCATTTATTCCTTAAATTCTCAAAATCCTCCTTGAAATAGTTTTTCTCTTTGACAGCCTAGTTTATCTCACCATCCCAGAGATAAAGGTTCATATCTAGTTGACTCTTCTCTTTCTTTAGGCGAGTAATTTCCTTGGTGAACATTGCCTTTTCTTGTTTGAGCTTTCACTTATGTAATTCAATCTTAAAGGCAAATTCATCAACTAGTATTTGTGATGTTCCAACACCGGGTAAGGGTAAGGCATAATTGATGCAACAGATCCTTCACTTGTCATATCCTCTTCATATTAGCAGGTTTGTCTCCAATCATGGAAAACTAGCTAAACTTTCAACATGTGCCCCAGTATTCGAAATGTTGGTATCCTAACGAAGCTAAACCAAGAGACCATTCTCATTTCCTTTTGCACCGTGTGCTAAATGTTTCTTACTTCTTTTTTTTTACCACTACACTATGGAAGCCAAAAGGCAAAAACATTCATATAAACCATTGAATATGTTAAAGTTTGGCGACCTATCATTTCACATGTTCAAACTTCTCAATGAGTGGATAAAATTTTTAAGATTTTAATTTGGTTATTTTAAAATTTTAAAAAAGGAAAAAAAAAGTTCTGATAGATAATCAAATATTCATAGTTTGTTTATTTTGAGTAACAACATGCTGTATTTGATAATATAATCCCACTTTACCACCCAACTTTATCATTTAATTTATGGCATTTTCTTTACAAGATGAAGGTATTGAATTTTTGCTAAGATAATAATAAGGTATTTTATGAATTCATTTTTGTGAAAATTTGTAATTTTATTTAAACAATACTAAAAGAAAAACTATTCTTAGAAATTTATGTTCTTTAGAATAGAAAATCTGTCCAATTGATTTCATTAATTAGCTTCATTGCTTTTGGTTTCTTATTGAATCTTTTAAAAAGGGTATAGTCCAAAGCTCAAACCAAGCTTGGTTCTTGCTCTTTTGTTGCCTATGAAACCATATGCAAAGTCTAATACTAGTAGTAATATTGTTAGGAAATTCTACACCACTAATATGGATAGTTGATTGTTTCAAACTAATAAATTTTGCACCTCTATCAATATTAGTTATTTACATTCTCATCATACCATCTGGGGTACAATGGTGATCTTGGGTTTGTGAATATTGGGGCCATTAATTGACCTACCAAATAAATGAGAATAGATATCTTTAAAAGAGTAAGGGAGTGGCTTAAAGTACCTCATTTCTTGAGGTGCTTGTTGATTATTTAGAGCTTTTGCATTGTTCATGTCAAGAGGTTATGCACTCTAGGCCACGCTTTGAACAAGATTTGGTGCAAAGCTCATTGGTGAAGCAAACTCGATGGCGTGAACTAGTTGTGGCACAGGTGAGTAAGGGTTAAGACCCAGATTCAACACGTTTAGAGGTACACAGCCTATGATGGACACTGACTTTGATTAAACTTGGCATGGCTTTCACCAATAGCATTCACCTCATTTTCTTTACCCTTATTTACTGACTTCTTGACTAATTGGGATGATTCTCCAATAGATATCCTACCACTTTTGATAGAGTTATCAATCATTTCACCTGATATAACAATATCGATAAAATTTTTTATGGCGTTTCCTACCATTCCTTCATAGTGGGGAGCTTGTAGAGTGCCGACAAACATGACTATCATTTCTTTTCAGTCAAAGGGGGATAAACTTGAGCTGCCTCTTCTCTTCACCTTTAAGCATATTGCCTAAACCTCTTAAAGGATTTTTTTCCATGTTTATGAAGGAGAGGCAATCTAAAATCCAATCGAACCTTGCTTGTACTATTTAAGAAAGGCGTGTGCCAAATCTACCCATGTTGGAATTCTTACGGGATCAAGCCCTATATATGATCGAATAGCTGCCCTAGTTAGCCTACCCTAAAGGCAATGAGTTAATAGTTTCTTGTTCTCCTCATACTCGGCCATTTTATGATAGTAAATGCGAAGGTGGGCCGTTGGGTTAGTAGTCCTATTGTATTTTTCAAAATCAGGCACTTTGAACTTATGTGGGATAATGAGACTCGAAAATCCTAACAATTTTGCATCTATGATCCTAAATTTGTCATTTTCTTTAACAGCTCAAAGGCACTTGTCTAGTTATTGTTATTTGCTCAAGTCTTCATCGCTTTTTAATGGCCTCTTAGCTTCTTTTTGTCCCATTTGTTTGTCGAGGTATGGGATTATGGGCTTTGCCAGTAAAAAGCCCACACCCTAAAATTTTTAAAGAAAATGAGATGCTATTATAGGGTTAATGTAAATGAATGGCAAGTTAATGGGATATTTCTTACTGAAGGATGTTATCCATGTAATGCCCCTTCATGAGCATTAGTGGCTTTAGTACTGCCATTCAAATTGCTTTCAAGATTGGCCGGTTCTTTTCCCACATCGACTGTGCTTATTTGCCCTTTTTTCTCTCAAAGCCTTGGACAATAGCTTAGTTAACTCGACAATCTAAGCTTAGAGTTCTTCATTCCTATAGAGTGATTGCTCTTAAGAGTCCCTATACCTGAGTTCAAGTCTCTTAATGCAAGCTTGGCAATCATTTTCCATTGCTTTTCGATGATTGTGAGTGCTATACCGATGACAAACTATAAGTTCCATGTTTTAAAGCACCTTTACTTTAAATTATAACCAGATTAGGCTTTTTTTAATGTGTCATGAATATGTTTGATGCAATGAAAATAAGCATGCTATTATGAAGATAAATTACTATTAACATGAATGAAACAAACAATGAAGGTATTAGGTTAGTCATGCAAATGCAAAAGGGACAATTGGATTAAGAGGCAGCTCTACCAATAGTGTCTTCCATTAAAGCAACTGTATATCTCGATTACACATGATTACATTCAAAAATGCCTAATACGGTTACAGTACTTGATTACATGCTCCAAGAAATATAACAATTCTTGCTCATAGGCTTCGATGGGTAGAATATTGCGTGTCAAGGATCATGCCACATCCATCATGTGTTTGGCTTCAAATTGGGCTGCCTGAATCTACTCGATGAGATGGCAATATTGATCTTACTAGTTTTGGCATGCTGATCAACCATCTTAGCCACTTTTACTCTCATTGTTCAAAGACTCTTGTAAGTTCATTGATTCGATCTTAGTGAGCTTGTAGAGAATGCTCTAGATCTTGGATTCTAAATGTCAAAGCCGCATTCTCGACATGGTTTACCCTCAAATCCTGAACTCAAGCTTTTAATCATCCATTCTTCCTTTGATAGGTTGATACGAAGGCACGAGTTTTAATGAGCTTTTCCCTATTGGCCCTAACTTCTTCTTTACATTGGTGTTGTTTTTTCTCAAGGGTATTAATTTTTGCTTCCCACTAAACAAATGACTTTCCAAGGCATCGAGACTAGTTTGCTTTGCTGAATGCCATATAATCATTCCTTAAACTCTCGAGATCTTCCTTGAGATGGTTCTTCTCTTTCATAGCCTAGTTCACCTCACCATTGCAAAGGCAGAGGTCCATTTCTAATTGACTCTTCTCTTCCTTTAAATGAGCGATCTCTTTGGTGAAGGTCATTTTTTTTGTTTGAAGTCTCACTTGAGCAATTAGATCTTAAAGGGAAATTTGTCAATTGGTATTTGTGATGTCCCAACACTAAATTGGGGCAAGGAATCATTAATGCAATGAATCCTCTATTTATCATATCTTAGGGTCATACTACTCTCTCTTCAATATCTTTCCTTGCAACAGTTTATTTCCATGCATGAAAGGCTATCTAAACTTTTGACTTGTAATCAGGATCATACATAGTAAAAAACCCATAACTCTAGGTCTTGGATAAAGGGGGCAAATTGTCAGCACTAGAATGCCAAAAGGCCAGTGCATAGCTAGTGCTTTCCTATAATCCCATGAGTGACACACTACTATAATCCTTGCACTGATATATGATTGTTTGTGTTGAGAACTGAAAGGCTTTCCATGTCACCTTTTCTCCTTTGAGGTTTTAGAATTTCTAAGCCCATTGTTCTCCAGACTAGTCCTGAGGCCTTTCTTTCTCAAGGATTTGGGAGATAGGGCTAAAGTTAGGTAAGAAGTTGCACAACATCCTGCTTTCTTTAGGACAAAAATGACTGATGAGCCAAATGTAAAAGAATGTTGCATATTAAAGGAAGCAGCTCACACCCATTTTCTTATAATAACTGAGAGGTCAAAAAGTTTTGACAATGATAACTAGTGTAGGATTGATGTTGCAACACAATCGGGAAAAAAGATATGCTGTTGTAACTCCAACATAGCCTAATATTTTTGAAAATATGACCAAACCATATATCACCAGAGCATAGATATCTTTAATCTTTTGGAGGTCAATAGTATTTGCCATTGCTTCCTTTAAACTAGCCCATAAGATGCACTCACTGTTCCTCTTCATCTTGATATGACTTGTAGTCCAAGTCTCTGATGCATCAAGAATCTATCTTTTCTTGAAAGTTGAAGGGTTTAAAGCCTTGTAGTATATTCTATTGGCCTTGGCTCGCTCAATGTTGAGTAAAGCAATGTATCATCAACTATAGGACCAAATCTTCATGATTTGAAAGTGAAACATCGCTATGCTAGGTTCTAAAACTAAATACTACTTGTGATAGATCGATATTTAAATAAACTTGAAACAAAAGACTAATGGCTCTGTATCTCTTCATAAATAATTCTTTCTCATTATTATCCCAACTAATCTATACATACTTTAGATCTTGCTAATCATTCTGGCAATACCCTATCCTGACCCTTTTATGCACTGTTAAGCATACCTTGGTTTAAGGACGTCCTTATCTTCATATTGCTATTGCTTTGACCATGCTTGGACTTCTTCAAAAGGCTTCATATCTGAAGTGGATGGGTGCTCCATTAAAAACACCCTTGATGAACATTAAACCATTAGCCAATTGTCCCATGATGATGTTGATTATAATGAAATGATGCATGTGTGATAAAGAAAAGCGAAAAAAAAGGAAATAAGTTAGTAACCATATGAAATAATAGGCACAAAGATAAAGGAAAGAAAGAATATCAACAAAAGTGCATCACAAAATTTTCTCTGAGAATAGGGGGTATGATGCTTAAGGGCAAACATGATGATAATGAATGCTGAGACATTAAACGAACAACATAACGATATGTTCGCATTAAAAATTGCTTTTTCACAAAGTAACATGATGCCTCACATGGAGTAAGACTAACCATTTAAACGGTGACATTCATTCATCACCGTCTATGTTAAGTACATGCTAAGCCATTATTTGACAACATGATAGCTGATTTCGGTCAGATATAACTATTTTAAGATGGCATTGCAAGTAATGGCCTTTGCTTGTCCTCACCCAATGATATATCCAAAAGAAATGATCATGAAAATAAAAATAACAAACACGAATGACAATGTTCACCCATTATCACCCACGTAACCATAGTATATAAGGGTAAAGGTAAGAAATGTTTCCCTAAGTATTCCTACTCTTCTGGTTATTCTAGCAGCAATCCAATATGGTTTGACATGGTTTAGCTCATAAGGTTCATTATATGTGTTTAAGTTGATGCCTAATTCGGTATCCGAATCGCTCTTCCCTTTGATAAGGAAAGTTGAGGCACCCTGACCCTAGGCCTATCACAGGTTTGGCAAAATGGGTTTGATTCGGTGGATATATTTCGTTATGCAAGTGCAAAGGGGTACTCACAAGAGACATATGTAATTTACACCCTAAAAAGTCTTACCATGCTTATACGTAGGGTTACTCATTAAGGCGGATGTCTCATTTCCTCCTAATAATTAGGATACTAACCACACCACAGTGTTTAGTGAGAATCTTGTGCAAATGCAAGTGCATGGTATGCGTTAGAGAAACAGTCAAACTATTTTGCTTTACTCCATAATACCATACTTCCCTAACAATTATAGGATAAAAACATAAAAGATAGAGATTAGTAGATAAAAATAAAAGAAAATTATATCTAAACAATTATGGAGACTGAAAAAACAAGATTTGAGTGAGAAATAACTAGCCATGGGCCTAACTCTCTAAGTTCCCCAACGGAGTTACCAAGCTATTGCCACAGGCCATGCCTTTAAAACTTTAGAGATTTGAAGGGCGTAGCACGTTTGACTTAAAAATATATGATGGTTGGTGCTAGTTAAGCCTTTGAACTATCCCATGATTGGGATTTGGATTAGGCATCGCAATATAGAGGGGAAAGAGATTGTTGGGTGAATTGCTCATCTAACTAGTCTTAAATGGCCATCACAAAGTGCCCATAAACTTGAAGTTACCACTGATCATTTCAAGCTAGGCAGAATCAGATACCTATTTAAAATGATATTTTGAGTTACGAAACTCAAAACATTAATTTCAAGGTGTACAAAGTTTAGAGATTTGTTGGTTGGGTTTAGGGTTTAGTTATATATGGGTAAGGATTAGCACCCCTGTGATGCCCGAAATCGATTCCTACTATGTCTCGCTTTGGTTTTGGTTAAATCGATTCTATTTAGTCATTATTTAGATATAATTCCTTTTAATGCATGAAGTTTTGTAAATTGTAAATCTGGGTTTGAAAGAAAATTTATATCACCTATGCTTCGCAGAGATATAAGGAACACAACCATTTTGGAGGAAATAATTTTCAAATTGAATTTTAAAAAATTAGATATTTCATGTCAAAAACTAGAGAGATGCGGACACGGAATATCACTTTGCAATTTTGAAATCGATTTTAAAATATGACATTTTGACATGGAGAAGGTAACAAAAATGCAAAGAGATGACAAATAAGATGCATAAAATTGATATGAACATATTTTAATGGAGTACATTGGAGTTGTCAAGACAACATTTTTATGTTGTAAGACTTCTTAAAATGTAAGAAAATGCATGAACATATTCAATGCATGTTATAAAACATTCAAAAATGTGTTAAACATGTGAAAATAGATGAAACATGACATAAAATGCATAAATAAAGGCAGTTTTGATGACAGAATGAAATGCAATATATTTGGCCTACCATGCAACATTAAGGTATCAAGAGAACATCAACATCCTAAGACTACCACAAACAAGGCAGCAATGATGCATGAGAACCTTAATAGGGTCGTGGTAACATAAAGAGGTCACTAAGATAATGAATGTTGAAAAATTAAAGAATATGCAGAGTCAAGTAGAGAAAGTATACCAAAAGTTTCAAGCTTTAGCCTTTTCTCTGAGCAGCAACTTTGAACTTGCTTTTTTTAAGGTTGAACAGCAAGATAGTGATGAAAAAGAGGAGTTTTTTAGTTATGTATGGATAAAAGAAAGTTTTAAAAGGGAATATAAGTGAAATAGAGGTTTTTGGAAAGACTTTTGATGATGGTTATGAAGGGCTCTGAGAATGGAGAAAAGTTCCTTGGTTTTTAGTGGCTAAGGAATATTAAGGCAATATGTGGAAGTGGGTGTTTTTATGTTGAGAATTTTTTTGTTAGGGTTCCCTTTCTAGTGAGTCTAAGGCTGGCTTTCATAGCCATGTGACTATGCAAATAAAAGATGAAAAAGCAAGGGCACTTAAGGGTTTTGGTGCATGTACCTTATGTAAAGATCAGGTACTGTGCTCAGCTGTCATGCAAACCCATTGGTTTGCTCAGCAAAAATAATGGATTTAGGCTATTTTATGTAGCTGAATATGGGGAAAGTTCAGCCTTACCCTTTGACAAACTACATAATGTCATGAAATGTCCCTTGCCATTGGCTATTTGGGCCTTAAAATTTTGTTTAAATCCAATCACAAGCCTAAAGATGAAGCCTAGTATGAATTTTGATGATTTTTTGGTGCAAGAAAGATGTTTAAATTAGATTTTGAATTAATGGTGCAATGGTTGAAAAATGGCTCGAGCTGGGCAAAAAGGCTTTTGTGTATTGATATAGAACATTGTTTATTGATACATAAGGCAATTTCTACCTATGAGTATCGATATAATAAAGCATGTATCGATACTAAGAACAAAAATTTGTTTTCATTCTTGAGACTGAGAGGTATGTATCGATATTTCATGAACTTCTATTGATACTCAAGCTTTTGTATTGATACATTTTGCCAAAAATCATAGCTATAGCTATTGCCAAGGTCTATATCGATACAATCATGATGGCTATGATACATCTCATTAGGTCTTAAAACCAAACCCCTATGTATCGATACTACACATAAAAATTCAAAATTTTGGCTATCAATACTTACACATCAATATAACTTGCACATACCTGTGGCTTTCTGAGTTACCCCACCTTGACTTGTGTACTCATCTGAATGACTCTAGTGATACATTGAATATTGACCTTTGATGCCTTATTTTTACATTTTTCTTTAATTGACCCATAGGCATTTTAGACCTCCCAAAAAATTTTTTCACTTGCAGTTATGTTGCCTAATAGTGCCTAGCGACATGGCACTTAGTAGTCACCCCCAATTTATTTTTCTTTCTAGATTCTATCACCTTTCAATTATGTCTCTAGATGCCAAAAATTAACCCAGAAAAAATAAGGTGTCTACAAGACAAGAGATAAATCATAGAGTAAAAATGTCTGATGGCATCATGGTGCCTTGGGGTAAGCATCGAAAAAACATAAGTATAGACATTTACCTATCAAACCTTGACTTACATGGATAGCATATCAGCATGTATGGGATATAAGTGCCCTATTGGGATAAAGATCAATGTTTAAGATAGTAGTAATTCATTTGTAACCTTAAAATTACAAGTTAATGTCAAGCCATCGATCGAACAGCATGATGACTTGTTCAAGTGTTTGCTCCCAGTGAAACAGCATGATGTTTCTATGGATGCTAGGTACTCACTTATCAACATGTAATGATTGATGAACTCCAAGCCATTGGTTAGGCAGCATAATGACTTACCCAAGAAGGTTTGGTTCCCTGAGAGGCAATACCGGCCTTAAAAAGGATGCTAATTGACAATATTTGAATATTATCTCTTGTGAAAGGAAAAAGGCATTAGCTATTGGTTGTACAACAGAATGATATGCCTTGATAACATTATTACAACAAATGACATAATTCATGGCAAGACAGAAGGCATTGGTGATGATGCTCATTCATCATTATTTATGCAACAAAAAAATGATAAAGATGAGCAATAGCTAAAGGTTGTTTTCTTAAGTGTCCCATTCTCCAAGTCATCTAGCAACATTTCGGTATGGGCTGACATGATTTAGCTCATATGGCTGAATATATAGTGTTGAGTTGACTCGAAAAGGTTTCCAATTCACTTCTTCTTTAGGTAGAGAAAGCTGAGGCTGCCCATTGTAGGTTTGCTAGAACAGGTTCAATTTAGGTGGAAGTCTTTTGCTATGCCCATACAAATAAAAAATACCATAAGAGCATAGGTACTTTACACCACAGAAGATATTACTAGCCCACTAGTAAAGAAAAGATACTAAGGAGAACAATTAACTCACTTCCACCTAATAAAGTTGTTATTCTCTCTCTAAAAAAAGTATGGTTGATAGTTTAATATAGATGTGAGTGCTTGATACGTGTTGGGGAAATAATCAAACCTTTTTATTCACTCATTATTACCATTATACCAAAATTTTTGTATTCATTTTTCAGGTAGGAAAGAACCTTAGCAATCATGATAGTGATGGTAAATAAATGTCATGTACAAAGAAGATAAAAATAAATGGATTACAAATAAATAATGACTAAAATCAAGCAAAACCGAAAATCATGATAAAATTTAGCTAGTTGCAAGCTTGATTCACTAAATGAATTCCCTAATAGAGTCACCAAGCTATCGCGACATGCCCTCTTTCATGTGGCATGCTATGACTTCAGGACGAAAGGAAAAAAGAGCTCGCCTCTAGATCATCCCTTGATTGGGATTTGAATTAGGCATGAAAGAGTGAAATTCGAGGGAAGAACCATCAAATGAATCATTCATCTAACTAGTCTTGGATGGCCATTACGAAATGACCATGACTTAAAGTCACCATCGATCATTTTGGGCTAAGTATGACTAGATAGCTATTATAGCTAGTGATTCTGAGTTAAGAAACTTGAAAGATTAATTTTACGGATCGTGTATGCTAGAGTACATTTTAAAAGAATCTAGAGTTAGGTACACATGGGAAAGGATTAGCACCCATATGACGTTAAAAATTGGTACTGTCTAGCCATAAATTATCAAAGTCTTAATTTTCCTCATTTTTTATGCAATCATTATTTATGTGTAATCCCTTTCTTATGAATGCAAAATTTTAAATATTAAATCTAGGATTTTATGATAAAAGTTTTATTAATATCTCTCTATGCAAACCAGAAGGGAGGAAAACATAAAGGATTCGGTAAAATTAGAATCGAATTGATTTAGAAGAGGATACTCTATGTCAAGCACTAGAGGGATACTAATCGTAAAACAATGCCTTGGATTTAATCATATTTGATTTTTTTGGAAGCATGAATGCAAATCATCATCAAGAAGAGAAAAAGGTTAGTAAGACATAAGGAAATATAATAAAAGTTACATTAAAGATGAATATATGGAAATAAAAAAGGAAAGATGGTTGGGATGTATCTCGTAATTGACCTTGATTATTAGGGAATAACTGAATTGACAATTTTGAGACATGTTTAGGTTCGGTGGTCTTCTTAGGCTAAAAAGGTAGATAAAAGGTACAAGGATGCCCAAGGAAGAAAAAAGTTAGATTTTTTATGTATTTTTGAAAAGTGAAGCTAGAGTATCCTCTCAGAGAAAACAGGTTTAGATATCCCCTCAAAAAAATAAGGTTGGAGTATCCCCTCGAAAAGAGAGATTTTGAATGATTTTTGAAAATCAAAAATTTTTTATATTCTTTTGAAGAAACAAGATTTTAGAATGGAAAGTCGATTTTTTTAAATACTGAAGGAAATTAATTTTGAAAACTTTTTTTGGTTTTAATGCAAGCCTAAGGGGACTATGTCATAACTCGTGACCGTATAAGAGAAACCATTAAATATATTTTGAATCATCGAATGATTAGACAAGATGGTTTAGGAAAATCAAAGTAAATTTTCTCAAATTTAGCAAAAATATGGGACAATATCATGCTATCCACTTTCCTAAATTTATTTTGGTTTGGTCTGATAGTTCATAGTCACAAACAAGGCACCACTGGAAAAACAACTCGATAAGGATTAATGTAAAATGTTCCAAAAATACTAAAAAATAGTTTTCTAGGTAGAATCAATGCCTTGCAATATATTCTATCAGTCTTGGCCCTCTCAATGTTGAGTAGCGAGGTATATTCCTCTACTATGGGGGTCAAATCCTCAAGGTTAAAGGTAAAACACTGATATGTGGGGTTCCAAAATTGGGAAGTAGGTTGCAGCAAATTAACATCCAAATAGACTTGGAGTAAAAAGGCAATGTCCTCGTATCTCTTTGTGAATGATTTTTTCTTGGTACTATCCTAACTGGTCCATATATATTTCAGATCTTGCCAGTCATTCTGATAATATTCCATTGTGATCTTTTTGTGAGCTGTCGAGATATACTCGAGTTTTAGGACATCCCCATCTTTATGCTACCGTTGCTCGGACCAAGCTAGAACTTCCTTGAAAGATTTCAACTCTGAGGTGCAATATTGCTCCATGACAAACACCCTTTGGTAAACACTGCCCCATTAGAGCCAATTGTCCCATGATTATAGTAATTATGATGAAATGATGCATGATGAAAAAGAAAAGCAAAAAGAGAATGAGTTAGTAACCAATACAAAATAATGGGCAAAAGGTAAGAAATAAAAGGAATCACACTTGCCCCCAGAATAGGTGGTATAATGCCAAAAGGTAGATAAGATGATCATTAATGTTAAGGCATTAACAGGTAGCATACCAGTATAACCGTATTAAAATTGTCTCTTCATGAAGTAACATGATACCTCACAAAGATTTATACTGACCATCCAAACCATGATGCTAAGCTATCATTCGGGTAGCATGATGGCCTATCTTCATTAGATACGACTATTTCAAGATGGCATTGTGAGTAATGGCATCCACTTGCCCTTACCCACTTATTAAAAGAGGATTTATAATCGAACATAATAGTATATCCTATGAAAATAAAAGGATAAATGCAGGTGTCAAAATCCACCCATCATTGCCCGCGTAACCAATGGTAGGTAAGAGTAAGGATAAGAAATGTTTTCCCAAGTGACCCTATTCTCCAGGTTATTCTATCAATATTTTGGTATGGTTTGATAGGGTTTGGCTCGTAGGACTCACTATATGGGTTTAAGTAGATGCCTAAATAGGTATTTGAATCGCTCCTTCATCCGGTAAGGATCGCCAAGGCACCCCATCCTAGGCCCATCGCAGGTTTGATTAAATGGGTTCGACTCGGTGGATGTATTTCCCTATGCAAATGTGGAGGGTTACTCATGAGAGACATAGGTAATTTAAATCGCGAAAGGTTTTGCCATGCCTGTGCGGAGGGTTACTCACGAAGGTGGACGGCTCACTTCCTTCCAATAATTAGGATCCTAGCCTCACCATGATATTTAGTGGGAATCTAATGCCAAATGAAAGTGCACGGTGTGTGGGAAAACCATTAAACCTTTTTATTCCATATCACCAAACTTATTCAAATCAACATTTATTCAGGAAAAAAAAAGGCGATCCCTAAAAAAATCACAAAATAAAGGCATAAATAAAAGATTAAAAGGCAAAAAAGAGAGGGAATTATACCTAAATAATTATGGAAACTGAAAAACCAAGGACCAAGCAAGACATAGCTAGTCATAGGACTAACTCTCAAAGTTTGTCCCTAGTGAAGTTGCCAAGCTATCGACATTCCACGTGCCCAGCCTTTACAAACTTCAAATGATCCAAAGGGCCAAAGCGTGCTCAACTTAAAAAATATTTTGATGTTTGACATGAATGATTGAAAGATCGTTGGATGAATCGGTTATCCAACAAGTCTTGGATGGCCACCACGAAGTGGCCATAAACTTGGAGTCACCACTGATCATTTTAAGTTAGTCATGATCGGATGCCTATTGAAAATAATATCAGAGATTCATTGGTTTGGGTTGAGAGTTGGTTACGTGTGGGGAATGATTAGCACCCCCGCAACGCTTAAAAATAGATAACATCCAACTATATCTTACTTGAATCTTGGTTTCCTCGATTCCATTTTTATCATTATTTAAATATAATTCCCTCTAATGCATGAAATTTTGTAAAGATATGAGTTCAGGTTTTAATGAAATTTTATCACCTATGCGCCTTGGATAAGTGAGAAATATAGGGACCTTTGATGAATATGTTCTCCGGAAAGGTTTTTTTTAAAAAATAAATATTTTATGTCTGGCACTAGAGAGATACCGACACCAGATATCATTTTGTGATTTTGAAAATGGTTTTTGAAGCATGAATGCTTGAGGTTCGTATAAGATGAAACATATTAGTAAGATAGGAAAAACAATAAATAAATCCACAAAAATAAATACAAAAATACATCAGAAAGGGGGATGATCGAAATGTATCTTGTAGTTGTCTTTGTTTATTGATAAATAATTAAGATGACAACTTTGGTATTTAGTCTGATTTGATGGAAATTTGAGGAGAAAAAGGTTTCGATGACTCGAGAGGGACAAAAGCTTGGATTTTATAAGGAATATGAAGAGCAAGGTTGGAGTATCCTCTCAGAAAAGTGGGGTTAGAGTATCCTCAAAAATAAAAGTTTGATATTGGATTTGAGGTAAAAGAGGGGTTGGAGTATCCCCTCAGAGTAGTGGGGTTAGAGTACCCCAAAAATGGAAATTTGATGTTTAAGGTAAACGTAGGGTTGAAGTATCCCCTCAGAGTAATAGGATTGGAGTATACCTAAAAATAAAAATTTGATGTCATTTTTAGGTCAAAGTGGGGTTGGAGTATCCCCGAAAATGGAAATTTTCGATGTCATTAGGAAAGGGTCATTTTTTTGGATAGAGGGAGCTTTGAAAATCGAAAGCCAAAGGTTTGCCTAAAATGTTCCTCTTTTTTTTAGCTTTGGTCTGAGTCTAAAGGGGTTTAGGTAATAGGAATGAGCCGAGTAGATTATGAGGCGTTTGAATGCCTCAATAAAAGCATTTCAAAAATTGGTTTAGAAACATAGGACAACGTTACGTCATTTCTTTTTCTAAATTTATTTTAAGCTCCAACAATCCTAGGGAGTAAACAAGGTACCATTGGAAAGGTAACTCGATGAAGATTAATATAAAAATTTTCCAAAAATCCTAGAAAATCACTTTCTAGGTGAAATTAATTTTTGAATTTGAACTTGACTCAACACTAGTAACATGTATAGGGTAAAGGTATGATGGACTTTGAAAATCACTACAGATTCCTCCAGAATTGTTAAAATGCGAATAATACCTTTCCAAAAAAGGAATTTCATGAAATCTATGGGAAAAATGTTCAAGGGATATAAAATGTTGTTTATTAGGCCGAAATAGCTTGAACAGTAGACTGCTCGCCTGATCCAAGGGTTTCGAATAGCAAAGATTCGAAAAATCATAACTATTTCATCCAAGATGATCTGAATAAATGAGATATCATTGGAAAGGTAATTCGAAACCTTTCAAGGGAAAAATTTTGGATAAATTATTTTTTATTTTTTAATAATTTTTCAAAACTAGACCACTGTGCTACCAAAATAAAACATGGGAGTTGTTCAGTATTTTTGGTTTTTCATTAGATTAAACTCAGGCCATGGACGTTCGAACATTCGTAACTAAGATGAGGGATTGACATGGACATCACGAGTTCATTCTGTAGTCCTAGAGTAGTTTGGGATGATGGAACAACCTGTTGATCATGCCATCATGAAGGTGTTTAGCTAAGGACCAAGGATTCACATTTTTCAACTAAAAGATTTCATTTCATTTTCTGAAAACCAGTATTCTCATACTCATTCTTTCATGAAGCTAAAACTGAATACCTACTTTGCCTCCAAGGTTGGAAAGCCAACTTCATTAAAATCCTAAGCTTATGTTATTCTGCATGCGTGGGAGATTGCATGTGCTTAACTTGGGGATATTTTATTGAAATCAGGTTTTCTAGCATTCAAACAAGCATCTCAACACAAACAAAGTGGCATAAACATAATGTAGAACATGGAGAACATATATTCACAAGCAAAGATGACAATTTTCATAGAAAAAATAAAAAGAATTCATGGAAATGATAGATAGATGCATGAACATACTTAGGATGAACATGTTTAAAAAAGGACTTTGCTAGAAAAGGCATTTTTATTTCATGGAACCTCTTAAGCTGCTAGGAAATGTATGGGCATACTAAGGACATGTTAAGATACATGCTTTAAACATGAAATGAAGATGTGGATATGGAAGGAACATGGTTAAGTTACATGAACAGAGGCTGTTATGGTGATGAAAATGCAAAGGAGCATGCTTTGTTAACCAAACAGCATGAAGGCACCAAGAAGAACAACAAGATCTTAAACTACCACAACCAAAGCCATAAAAAATGCATGGGAGTCCTAAGATAGCTATAAAAGCATAAAAAAGGTTTACTAAGATGATGATAATGACAAAACAAAAACTACAAAGATCAAGATAGAGGGGATATACCAAGAAAACTTGAACTTCCCTTTGTCTTTAAGTAGTGGCATAGGCTTAATTTCTTCATTTTCCTTGGTATTGTTTAGCAAGAAAAGGATGAAAAGAGGTAGCTTTTTGGTGGTATTGTTGATGGTAAGGCTTTTTAAAGATCAAAATGTGTGGAAAGTTTGGTTTTTGAAGGTTTTCCAGTGGTGGTTTAGGGTAGCTAGGGGGATAGAGTATGGAAGTCAATGAAATAGTGTTTTTAGAAGTGTTTTTAAGGCTGAGAATGACTAAAGGATTTGTGGGGATGGGTGAAAAGTTTTCTAAGATTGCTGGATAGTTTTTTTTATAGGTAGGAGCCTCTTTTTTCTGAGGTAGCTAGTTCTCTTTATCTTCATGCTCAGCCAATGGCTTTAGAAGATAAACCAAGGGCATTATTGGGTTTTCTTCTCTGCCTAAGGAGACATCCAGGTAACATGCTCAGTCTGCCTCCCCAATGCTATTGGTTCTGCCATGCTGAGAAAGAAATCAAAAAGGCTTTAACAGCCTTCCAACTTCTAATATGCCTACCACCCTCTTTACCACCATATCTCTTGTGAAAGTGACCTTTTGCATTGGTTCTTGGGCCCTAAACTTGTTTAAATCGGTCATTGGCCCAAAGTCAAGGTTTGTAATGCTTTATGATGGTTTCTTGGTGCTAAAAACTGGTTTGAATCAGATTTTCAAAGGTTAAAAAATGGTTCAAGCAAGGCAAAATGCCTTACTGTATCGGTACAAAGCATGTTGTATTGATACACAAGGCATTTTTTTCTTGAGTATCAGTATAAGGAGGTGTGTATCGATACTAAGAACAAAAATTGTTTCCAGTCTTAAGACTTTAGAGCCCTGTATCGATACTCCATGGACTTGTATCAATACTTATGCTTGTGTATTGATACATTTTGCCAAAAATCATAACTTTAGCTACTGCCAAGACTTGTATCGATACAATCATGCTAGGTATCGATACCACACCTTAGGTATCAATACAAAACCCTCATGTATCAATACTACACATGGAAATTCAAAATTTTGGTAACGTAAAAGCCTTGTGACAGTTTTTAAGCACCCATATAACCCTTACCTACCTTAGGTTCCTCGAGTTATCTTACCTTGGTCATAAAGAGATGAAAATTGGCTCATGCACTCACTTAAATAACTCCAATGACACCCTAAAAATAACCTTTGATGCCTTATTTTTGCATTTTTCTTTAAGGTGGTCCATAAGCATTTTATACCTTCCCCAAAAAAACTTTGTCGTTGTCCCCTGCTTTATTTCTATTTTTTTTATTTTGTCACCTTTTACGTAACTCCTAAAATACCAAAAGCTAGCCCAGACAAATTGTAGTGTCTACAGCCGCCCCTCTTGGACCATCGCTAAGTATTAGAAATAGGGCAAACATAAATTGACACCATTTTGTTCAGGCAATGTATTAGGCTATTTTTTAAGTAGGAAAGAAAAGGTGCCCTGCTCTTTTAGGACTAAAAGAAAAGATGTGCTGTTTACTTGTGTGGGCTTAAAAGCAATAAAAAAGGCACCTACTCTTTAAGGACTAACATGAAGGGGGTGCCACTAGCTTGTGTAGGCTTAAAAGTAATAGAAAAGGCATCATACTCTTTGAGGACTAAAATGAAAGGGGTGCCACTAGCTTATGTGGGCTTGAAAAAAGAAGAAAATTCATCCTGCTCTTCGAGGACTAAAACAAAAGGGGTGCCACCAGCTTGTTTGGGCTTAAAAGAAAAAGAAAATGCATCATGCTCTTCGTGGACTAAAATAAAAGAGATGCCACCAGCTTGTTTGGGCTTAAAAGAAAAAAAAATGCAGCCTGCTCTTCAAGGACTAAAATAAAAAAGGCACCACCAGTTTGTGTGGGCTTAAAAGAAAAAGAAAATGCATCCTATTCTTCGAAGACTAAAACAAAAAGGGTTCCACCAGCTTGTGTGGGCTTAAAAGAAAAGGCATCCTACTTTTTAAGGATTAGAATAAAAGAAAAGGTCTTGCTCTTTGAGGACAAAGAAAGAAAATGTTATGCTATTTGGAGACAAAGAAAGGAAATGTCCTACTCTTTGAAGATAAAGAAAGAAAAGGTCCTACTCTTCGAGGACAAGAAAAGAAAACATCCTGCTCTTTGAAGACAAAGAAAGAAAAGGTCTTACTTTTTTAGGACAAGAAAGAAAAAGTTATGCTTTTTGAGGACAAGGAAAAAAAATGTCTTGCTCTTTGAGGACAAGAAAGAAAAGGCCCTATTCTTTAAGGACAAGAAAGAAAAGGTCCTGCTCTTTGAGTACAAGAAAAGAAAACATCCTACTCTTTAAGGACAAAGAAAGAAAATGTCTTGCTCTTTGAGGACAAGAAAGAAAAGGTCCCCTTCTTTGAGGACCAAAAAGAAAATCTCCTGATCTTTGAGGAGAAAGAAAGAAAAGGTCATGCTCTTTGAGGACAAGAAAAAAAATGTCCTACTCTTTGTGGACAAAAAAGAAAATGTCCTACTCTTCGAAGATAAAAAGGAAAATGTCCTGCTCTTTGAGGATAAAGAAAAAAAATGTCTTGGTGTTGAGATTAGATGCTTTTCTTGGATGATTTTCAATAAGCTTGTGATGTCAAAGGTACTTACCTAAGATTTTTTGAGGTTTTTGGAAATAAAAAGTCACACCTTGTGCTCTTCACTGATTTGCCTTTTATATGGGGATTGGCACCTAAAAGATGTTAAATCTTGTAAAATACATGAGAATGCATATGCGCATTTAAATGATATGAAAATGGTGTTTCCAAAGGCAAAATCTATTAATTTTAGATCTTTTTCACATCTGATAAGGTGGCTTATTGTCCTAATGACCAATGATGGTAATAAAAGGATTCTGAAATCAAATGATTCATGTTGGAAGGCTCCATCTATGAAGAGTCCATTAGCAAGCATGAATGGTGCTTATCTGCCGATTCTAACTCTAAAGAGCCTCTTTGACTGTTTAAATATGTTGAACCCTGGTTGTTTGGGTGCCAATCGAAGTAGGATTTTAGCCTCCCTTCTTCATGATAGGCTTCTCTAAGGGTAGAGTTTAAACATTTCTCAAAACACAAGATCAAAGAATGTGGGACCGACCATGGCCCTAAAGTTGATGTTTGGTCTCTAGACCTAACAAAAATTCTCGCAAAGTTCAATCTTTCTAAGTAATGCTATGAAATCTTGTTATTTGTTTTGTTCATTCATCAAGCATTATCAATTAAATGATAAACATGATACAACATGGAATGTAGGGTTATGAAAAAGTTTTGTGAGAAATCAAACAATTTTATTCTCATTCGATCAAATATTTTTAAAATACAAAAGAGTCAAAAGAAGTTTTCCCAGATGATCGGCTTCAATGCTGATGACATGAATTTTTTGCAAAGTGTTTTTGAAGACTTTCTCTTGAGCAAATGATCCTTGTAGTGTTGGCCAAATCGTAGGAAGATTCCTTAGATTGCTCTATGGTGGGATGAAGGCCTCAAAGTTGGTTAGTTTTCATTTTCCAAGTTCAGCTACGGATAAGATTTGGTTACATCGAACAGATGGGTTAAGTTATGATTTGGTGTCTTGGTTAGAGTTTTGAGTATGAGGAAGATTTGTTTTAGGCTAATAATGGTTTGGGTTTGACTTGGTTTGAATGGGTTCAATTACTTAAATTGCCCTCTCGGGTTTTTGCCTTAAGTTAGTTTTTTCATTTTTTTATTTTTTTGTTCTTGTTTTTTTGGAGATTGGTGGGCGAAGGGCTAATAAAATGCCTTTCTGGCTTTTCACCCTAAAGGCCTTTCAGGCATAGTATTTTTTTACGGAATCAGAGTTCACAGGATTGGGCAAGTCATTGCCATCCATTACGGTTAAGATTAAAGCTTATTCAGAGAATACAAGGTTCACCAGGTATGGTCCATCCCAATTTGGGGTCTATTTTTTGCAAACATCTTTATGGATTAGGAGAATTTGCTTAAGCACTAAATCACCTTCTCGAAATTGACGAGGATGGACCTTTTTGTCATAGGCTCTCATCATGCACTTTTGATACATTTGCCAATGACAAATGGCTTTGATTCTCTTCTCTTCGATGAGATTAAGTTGCTCAAATCGATCTTTAAAACATTCAGCCTCTTTAAGTTGTGCTTCTATTAAGACTCTGAGTGATGGGATTTCTATCTTGATGGGTAGAATAGCTTCTATGCTAAGAAAAATGGTGTAGCACCCGTAAAAGTTTATACTGATGTGCGATAAGTATGTAATGTGAAAGGCAACTTTTCATGCCAATCCTTGTACATCTCAACCATCTTTTTGATTAGCTTTTTGATATTCTTGTTGGCTGCTTCCATTGCCTTATTCATTTTTGGATGATATAGGATGGAATTTTGATGCTGAATTTGAACTGAGAGCAGATTGCCTGCATCATCTTATCTTTTAGGTTATGTGCATTGTCTGTAATGATTTGCTCAGGAAGGCCATATTGATAGATGATGTCCCACTATACAAATTTGCACATGATAGCTCTAGTGACGTTAGCATAAGAAGCTGCTTCTAACCACTTAGTGAAATAGTCGATAGCAACTAGGATAAAATGATGTCCAATTGGGGCCTTAGGGGTGATTGGTCCAATCATGTCCATGCCCCATATAGAAAATTGCCATGGGCCTATCATAACATGCAATGGTACCTGAAGGACATGAATTTTGTCTGCATGGATTTGGCATTTGTAGCATTTACGGGCATAATTGATGCAATCCCTTGCTAGAGTCAATCAGTAGTAGCCCAATTGCATGACTTGTTTTGCCATTCAGTGTCTATTACCATGCGTACCATAGATCCCCTCATGGACCTCCTCGAGGATTCTTTCAACCTCTGAGGCATCATCCATGCACTGGAGTAATACTTGGTCCTAACTCTTTTGGTAAAGCGCTCCACCATCTAAAATGAAGTTTGCAGCCATTCTTCGTATGGTTCTTTTATCATTTCTGGTGGCATGATCAGGGTATTACTGATTTTTGATATACTGGAAGATGTCATGATACCTGGGCAAACCATCTTTTTCCTTCTCGTTCTAGCAATATGCCAGTGTTGAATGAATGCTCATCTGAATAGGGGCAACGTCCGACTCTCGATTGACTTTAAACATGGATAATAAGGTGGCTAAGGCATCAGCAATTTAATTTTCTTCCCGAGGTAAATATCGAAAGCTAACATCATTAAATTTTTTTCTCAGTTTTGAGATTAATCCTTTATAATGAGTTTGTTTGGCGTCACGTGTCTATCATTCCCCTTTCAATTGGTAAATGATAAGGGCTGAGTCTTTAAACACTCTTAAGGTTTGAATGTTCTTTTCAATGGTGGCTTGGAGTCCCATGATGCAAGCCTTATATTCAGCTATATTGTTAGTGTAGTCGAAGCTCAATCTCATAGTGAAAGGATAATGGCTTCCCTCAAGTAAGATTAAAATTGCCCCAATTCCATGCCCTAATGCTTTTAAAGCACCATCGAAAAACATTTTCCAAGGTGAATCGCTATCGGTTGCATCTCCCTCCTCGAATATGCACATTAGGTCTTCATTGAGGAACTAGAAGTCTAAAGGTTGATAATCATCCATTACTCGACTAGCCAAAAAATCTGTAATTGCACTACCCTTGATGGCCCTCTGATTCACATATACAATGTCGTATTTAGAAAGCAGGACTTGCCACCTAGCCAATCTCCTTGATAATGTAAAGGCTTCACATAAGTATTTAACAGGATCCAGTTTGGCGATCAACCACATGGTGTAGTAAAACATATATTGTCTTAACCTCCTGGCTGTCCAGACTAGAGCGTAACATAGCTTTTCTACTATCGAGTAGTTATTTTCACATTCTGTGAACTTTTTGCTTAAATAGTAGATAGCCTATTCTTTTCTTCCTGAATCATCATGCTGGCCTAATACACAACCCATCGAACTATTAAAAACTTATAGATATAAAATTAGAGGTCTACCTGGATTGGGGGTACAAGCATTAGAGAGTTTGAAATGTATTGCCTTACTTTATTGAAGGCTTCTTGACATTCTTCCTTCCATTCTCTAGGATTTTGTTTACGAAGTAGCTAAAAGATCGGGTCACATTTGTCGATCAATTAAGATATAAATCAGGCTATATAGTTCAATCTTCCCAAAAAACTTCTTACATTTTTTGGGGTTTGAGGTGATGAAGGCTTTGAATAGCCCTAAGTTTATCAGGGTCCACTTCTATTCCTTTTTCACTCACAATGAAGCCCAATAACTTGTCGGATATAACACCAAATGTGCATTTGGTAGGGTTAACTTGAGCTAATATTTATGAAGGCATTTGAAGAGCTTCCGTAAGTTGACTACATGTTCATTCTCTAGGTGACTTGGCGATCATGTCATCCGCATAAACTTCGACCATGTCATCCATATAAACTTTGATCTCTTTGTGCATAAGGTCATCAAACAATGTCACCATTGCCCTTTGATAAGTTGCCCTAGCGTTTTTTAGCTTGAAAGGCATCACTTTGTAGGAAAAAGTTCCCCACATGGTCACAAAAGTGGTTTTTTCCATGTCTACGATCGCATTTTGATTTGGTTGTATCCCAAAATTTTGTCTATGAAAGAAAAAAAATACATTTTTGGCGATGTTATCCACTAGGGTATTGACAAAGGAAAGTTATCTTTTGGACTACCTTGGTTCAAGTCCCTATAATCCACACACATTCGCACCTTACCATCCTTCTTAGGGACTGGGAAAAAATGACAGCATGGATATTTTCGTAGGTTGCTTATTTAGCTAATCCACGATACTGTATTCACCATGTTGGATGAACTTAAGAAACTTCATTGCTTCTTTCTCACTTATCAGTTCTTTAGTAACTATTAAACCTGACCCTTTAGTTACAAACTTAAGTGTTTGAAGATTCTGGGTAGTATCTTCTTGCTGAGCTTCATCTTTTAAGGCTGGTGGCGCATAACATCTACCACTTCGAGTTAAGTGGCTTACCCCTGAAAGATCAATATTTAAGGCTAGTTGACTAGATTCCCTGACAATTAAGGTTTTACTCTCATAGCTCCAGGAACAGCCTTGTTGTCTTCGTAGAGGAATGGAGATGGTAATTAAATAAATATCCTTGTTGCAGATAGGGAAGGAGCGGCTTGAGGACACAGTCAATTATCATACAAGATCAATGGTCTTCTGATGCCATAGGAAGGATTCTCCTTATCTCTTTCTATGGCTTTGATGGATGAAAGTGCATCTACAGGTTGATTAGTCTAAGTCTGCTTCCCATCGTAAAATTCGATGCTGCCTTCCTTCATCATTCTTTGGACCATGGCATGAACTCTTTACACATCTGAAGGGTAAGACCATATACTGTATGAAATTGCAAAAGTTGTCAACTCCTTCTTCTTTCTTCTCGACCTCATTAACTAACTTGGCCTTTACCAGAATCTGCCAAACTATGCTCATTTGCATTCTGAGCTCTTCCATATTTTTCACGCTCTCGTAATCTTGCTTAGTAATGAACCTTTCTAGATCTATGTCTACGCAGGTTTAAGATGAACTGGCTCCTTTGTTAAAGCTTGACTGTTGTGTTATTTTGACTTTTCCTTTTCTTTTGTCATTGTTTGATTCTCTTTTTAAATCTTTATCCATTATCCCACAACGTATGACTATGTTCGCTAAGCTTTTAGTGGCTCTTTTTGCTACTTCTTCATAGTACGGTGACTGTAGTATGACAATGAACATGACGATTATTTCCTTCTCTGTCAATAGTGGTTGAATCTGGGCAGCCTTTTACATCCACCTAGAGGCATAGTACCTAAAGCTTTCATTTGGTTGCCTCTCTATATTAATAAGAGAAAGGCAAATCAAGATGCCATCACCCTTTGCTTTCTCCTCTTCGATGATGTTAATGGATGGATAAGTCGGTTCATGACATTCCTCGTAGAATTCTATCTCGGATCGGTCCATCATTCCTTGGACCATTTTCAGGAATGATGAACATTACTGTAAATTATGCTCTTAAGCACAGTAGCAACAAGAGAACTCTGTCAATTCCTTTCTTGGGCTTAATATCCCAACCTCCCTAAATGCTTGCCATACTCTACTTATTGGTGTCTTAACCTCTCTGACATCTCTTTTGATCTAATAGCCTTTCCCATCAATCATGGCATTTACCCTTAGTTCAGCGTGATTAAGGAGTGGGTTGGCCCCAATATTTGGTTCAGGCTCTTGCTCTATTTTAATTATCCCTCTTTTTAGCAGGCCCTACTCCTTTCTCTTGAAAGAGGTATAGTTCTCAATTGAGTGTCCCTGTGCTCCAGCATGGTATTCACAATAACATTCACATCATACTAGCTAAGGTATGGTGGAGATTTTGGGTTTAAGAATATAGGGGCAACCAATCGGTCGACTAACAGGTGATTGTAGATCTTTTTATATGAGTATGGTAAATAGTTAAATTGTTTCCTTTCTCGGGGTACTTGATGATTACTTGGGGCTCTGGCATTGTTCGTGCTATGAGGTTGCATGCTTGGAGGAGTGTTTTCAACAAGATTTGGTGTGAGGGTGACTATTGAGCAATCCCAGTAGAGTGAATTGCTGGTGTCATTTGGTAGAGGCTAAAACTCAGATACAACATACTTGGGGTATATACCCCTTGAGTTAAGCCTGGATTTTGAAGGAACTTTACGGTGCTACAACTGATAGCATTTACTTCTTTTTCCTTTCCTTTACTTATTGGTTTCTTAATTAACCCAGATGATTCTCCCACAGATATTTTCCCATTTTGGATGGCATTATCAATCATCTTCCCTAATATGACCATATCAGCAAAATTCTTCATGGCATTTCCCACCAACTTCTAATAGTAAAGAGCTTTTAGAGTGCCGACAAACATAACTGTCATTTCTTTTTCAGTTAATGGAGGCTGAACCTGAGCTGCCTTCTCTCTTTATGGGTGTATTGCCTAAAACTCTCAGAGGCTTTCTTCTCCATGTTCATGAGAAAGAAGTGATATGGGGCCCAGTCAGATATGTGCTTATATTGGTTAAGGAATGCACGAGCCAGGTTTGTCCATGTTTGAATTCTTATAGGGTCTAGCCCTATATGCCATCGGAGAGCTACCCCTATTAAACTGTCCTAAAAGTAATGGATTAGCAATTTTTCATTTTTCTCGTACCGGTCATCTTGCGACAATACATTTAAGGATGGGCAGTGGGAGATATGGTCCCATTATATTTTTTAAACTCTAGCACCTTGAATTTATGCGAAATAACGAGACTAGAGACTAGTCCTAGAGCCTTCGTGTCTACAATTCCAAATTTATCACTTCCCCCAATATCTCGAAGATGTTTCTCTAAAGATTGGTATTTGTTTAAGTCTTCATCATTTTTCAATGACATTTTTGGCCTTTCTTGTTCTGCTTGTTCATCAAGATCTAGAACTATAGGTATAGCTGGCGAATACCTAGATAAATGAATGGTTGAGTTAATGAAATTCTCACTGCTGGGGGATGTTGTTCATGCACATTAGTAGCCTCGGTACTACCATTCAAATTACTTTCGAGGTTGGTCAGTCCTTTGCCAGCGTCGATGGTGCTCATTTGCCCTTTATCCTTTAAAGCTTCAAATAATAGTTTTGTCAATTCAGCCATTTGAGATTGAAGTTTTTCATTCCTGCAAGCTGATTATTCTTGAGATTCTCTATACATGAGTTCTAGTCACTCAATGTGGGACTGATGATCGTTCTCCATGGCTTTACAATGGGTACAAGGGTTGTAGCAAGGGCAAGCTGAAGATTTCGTGTTTCAAGACACTTTCACTTTAGATTATTGATGGATTAGACTTTTAGAATGTGTCATGACATGACATAAAGATGGATATGAATTCATGAAACAGAAAAAGAAACATGTTATTGATGCAAAGTAGAAGAAGAATAATTGTTATTGATGCAAATGCAAAAGGGACAATTGGATTAGGAAACAGCTCCACCAATAACGTCTTTCATTAAAGCAATCAAAGTCTTGAATACATATGATTACATTCAAAAATATCTGACACGGTTAAAATTCTTGCTTGTGAGCTTCAGTGGGTAAGATGCTACATGCTAAAGATCGAGCTACATCCATCATATATTCGACCTCCAATTGAGCTGCCTAAATTTATTTAGTGAGATGGTGATGATGAGTCTAATAATTTTGGCATGCCTAATCAACTATTTATTACCGTTCTTGCTCTCACCATTCTGAGGCCTATAGTAATTCATCTACTTGGTTTTGGCAAGCTTGTAAGGATTACTCTAAGCCTTGAACCCTGACTGTTATTGTCTTGTTCTTAACCTAATTCATTCTCAAATCTTGAACTCAAGCTTCTAACCATACATTTCTCCTTTGATAAGTTGATGCAAGGGTTCGAGCTCTGTTAAGCTTCTCTTTACTGTCTTTAGCCGTTTCTTTCCACTGATATAGTTTTTTTTCAAGGGTGGTAATTTTTGTTCTCCACTCGATTAAAGACATGCCTTGGCATCATGATTTGTTTGCTTTACTGATGACCACATAGTCTTTCCTTGGACACTTGAGATCTTCTTTGAGATGATTTCTCTTTTTATTTGCTCGTTTTACCTCACCTTCACATAGATAAAGGTCCATCTCCAATTGACTCATTTTTTTCTTTAGGTGGGCAATTTCCTTGGTGAGGGTTGTCTTTTCTTGTTCGAATTCCCTTCTAAGCAGTTCAATTTTGAAAGGAATTCTTCATCTACAGATACAATAATGGACGGAGGCAAGGTGTCATTGATGCGATGTATCTTCTATTCATTATACCTCGAGGTCACACTGCTTCCTCTCTAGTGTCTTTCCATGCAATGAGTTTGTCTCCAAGCATGGAAAGCTAACTGAATTTTTAACTTATAATATGGCCCACCATATTCAAGGTTGCATGCCTCTAGGTCTTAAACAAAAAGGAAAAATTACCAACATAAAAATTGTCGAATGACTAGAATAGATGTGTAGCTGGTATTTCCCCATAACCCAATGAGTGGCACACAATTGTAATCCCTACATCTATACATGATGGTTTATGGCGAGAGCCAAGCAGCCTTCCATGTCACTTCATCCCCGTTAAGATTCTAGAATTTTTAGATCCACTGTTCCTCAGACTTTTTGTGAAGCCATTCCTTCTGGAGGACTTTAGAGATAGGACTAAAGTTAGGGAAAAATTATATGGCCTCTTCTTTTCTTTCAGGTAAAGATGGCTAACAAGCCATAGGTGAAGCATAAGTAAATAACCAATGAAACATCTTATCCCTATTTTTTTATAAAAATTAAGGGCTTAGATGGTTTTAGTGATAATAGCAGGTGCCGGTTAATGTTGCAACATAATCAAGAAACGAGATCCACCATCGTCGCTTCGACATAACCTAGCATCTTCAGGAAAATGACTAGGCCATATATCGCCAAAGCGAATATATCTTGCATTTTCTGAATGTCAGTGGTATTTGCCATTGCCTCTTTCAAACTAGCCCATGAAATGCACTTGTTATTTCCCTTCTTCTTGATGTGACCCTGGATCCACGTCTCGAGTACACTGAGAATCTGGGCCAATGTTTTCTTAAAAGTTAGGGGGTTCAACACCTTGCAATATATTCTATCAGTCTTGGCCCTCTCGATGTTGAATAGCAAGGTATATTCCTCTACTGTAGGGGTTAAATCTTCAGGGTTGAAGGTAAAACATCGATAAGAGGGGTTCTAAAATTGGGAAGCAGCTTGCAGCAAATTAACATCCAAATGGACCTGGAGTAAAATGGCTATGTCCCCATATCTCTTTGTGAATAATTCCTCCTTGGTACTATCCCAACTGGTCCATATATATTTCAAATCTTGGTAATCATTCTAATGATACCCTATTTTGATCTTTTCATGCATTGTTGAGATATACTCGGGTTTTAGGACATCCCTATCTTCACTCTACTATTGCTTAGACCAAGCTCGAACGATGGCTTAGCATCACCATTTGGATGGTTAGATATGACTATTTCAAGATGACATTGCAAGTAATGGCACCATTTGCCCTTACCCACTTATTAAAAGAGGATTTACTATCAAACATAATGGCATATCCTTTGAAAATAAAAATATAAATATGGGTGTCAACATCCACCCATTATTGCCTGCGTAACTAATGGTACGTAGGAGTAAGGATAAGAAATGTTTCCTCGAGTGACCCTATTCTCCAAGTTATTCTATCATCATTTTGGTATGGTTCGACAAGGTTTGGCTCATAGGGCTCACTATATGAGTTTAAGTAGATGCCTAAATAGGTATTGAATCACTCATCCATCTGGTAAGGATAGCTGAGGCACCCCGATCTTGGGCCCATCGCGGGTTTGGCAAAACGGGTTTGACCCAATGGATGTATTTCCCTATGCAAATATGGAGGGTTACTCATGAGAGACATAGTTAATTTACATCCCAAAAGGTCTTGCCATGCCTATGCAGAGGGTTACTCACGAAGGCGGATGGCTCACTTCCTCCTAATAATTATGATCCTAGCCTTACCATGGTGTTTGGTAGGAATCTAATGCAAAATGAAAGTGCATGGTGTGTGTCTAGAAAACTATTAAACCTTTTTATTCCATATCACTATACTTATTCAAATCAACATTTATTCAAAAAAAAGGTGATCCGTAAAAAAATCACAAAATAAAGGCATAAAAAGTAAAAGATTAGAAGGAAAAAAAGAGAGGGAACTATATCTAAATAATTATGGAAACTGAAGGACCAAGGACCAAGCAAGACATAGCTAGTCATAGGCCTAACTCTCTAAGTTTGTCCTAGTGGAGTCGCCAAGCTGTCGACGTTCCACGTTCCTGGCCTTTACAAACTTTGGATAATTCAAAGTGCCAAAGCACGCTTGACTTAAAAATATTTTGACGTTTGACATGAAGGAGTGAAAGACTGTCAGACGAATTGCTCATCGACTAGTCTTAGATGGCCACCATGAAGTGGCCATAAACTTGGAGTTGCCACCGATCATTTTAAGTTAGGCATGATCGGATGCCTATTGAAAATAAT
>JBBYHK010032693.1:0-51973 GCA_038382065.1 Adansonia grandidieri | reverse complement strand
AAAGCATTTCTTTCCATGATTTTTCTTATAATCAAAGTTCATTCATGAAATGAGTCAAACTTGTATTCTCACAATAACCTCCATCCTTTTTGCAATTGGGCACTATAATCATGTTCTCCATATTGGGATAAATGATATTGAGGCCTTGGATTTGAAAAAAAAGCTTTTCTTTTCGCCATTTTCATTATAATTAATATTTATTCATGAAATGAGACAAACTTGGATACTCGTAATAATCTCCATTCTTTTTGTTATGAGCATTGTAATCATGTTCTCCTCATTAGGATACACAATATTAATGCTTTGGATTTGCAAGAAAAGCTTTTCTTTCCATCATTTTCCTGATAATCAATGTTCATTGGTGAAATGAGTCAAACATGGATTCTCATAATAATCTCCATTCTATTTGTAATTTGGCACTACAATCATGTTCACCACATTAGGATGCATGATATTGATGCATTGGATTTGCAAGGAAAGCTTTTTTTTCCATTATTTTCCTTAAAATTAATGTTCATCCGTGAAATGAGACAAACTTGGATACTCGTAATAATCTCCAGTGATTTTGTTATAAGGACTACAATCTTGTGCTCCTCATTGGGATACACAATATTGATGCTTTGGATTTGCATGAAAAGCTTTTCTTTCCACCATTTCCTTTATAATCAAAGTTCATTTGTGAAACGAGTCAAACTTGGATTCTCATAATAACCTCCATTCTTTTTTGTAGTTGGGCATAACAATCATGTTCTCCACGTTAGGATAAACGATATTGGAGCTTTGGATTTGTAAGAGAAACTTTTCTTTCCACCATTTTCCTTATAATTATTGTTCATCGATGAAATGAGACAAACTTGGATGTTTGAAATAATCTTCATTCATTTTGTTATGAGCACTATAATCATGTTTTCCTCATTTGGATGCACGATATTGATGCTTTGGATTTCCAAGAAAAGCTCTTCTTTCCACCATTTTCCTTATAATCAAATTTCATCCGCGAAATGAGACAAACTTGGATACTCGCAATAATTTTTATTCTTTTTGTTATAGGCACTACAATCATGTTCTCCACATTAGGATACATGATATTGATGCTTTGGATTTGTTGCAAAAGCTATTCTTTCCACCATTTTCCTTATAACCAAAGTTCATTCATGAAATGAGTCAAGCTTGGATTCTTATAATAATCTCCATGTTTTTTGCAATTGGGCACTATAATCATGTTGTCCACATTGGGATACGTGATATTGATGCTTGGATTTGCAAGAAACATTTTTCTTTCCATCATTTTCCTTATAATTTATGTTCATCCATGAAATGAGACAAACTTGGATACTTATAATAATCTCCATTCATTTTGCTATGAACATTACAGTTATGTTCTCTTTATTGGGATACATGATATTGATGCTTTGGATTTGCAAGAAAAGCTTTTCCTTCCACCATTTCCTTGTAATCAAAGTTCAACCGTGAAATAAGATAAACTTGTATACATGTAATAATCTCCATTCTTTTTGTTGTGGGCACTACAATCATGTTCTCCACATTGGGATACACGATATTGATGCTTTGGATTTGCAAGAAAAGCTTTTTTTTCCACTATTTGCCTTAAAATTACTGTTCTTCTCTAAAATAAGAAAAACTTGGATACTCATAATAATCTCCATTTTTTTTGTTGTGAGCACTATAATCATGGTCTCCTCATTGGGACACACGATATTGACGCTTTGGATTTGCAAGAAAATCTTTTCTTTCCACCATTTTCCTTGTAATCAAAGCTCTTTCGTGAAATGAGTCAATCTTAGATTCGTATAATAATCTCTATTCTTTTGGTAATTGGGCATGACAATCATGCTTTCCGCATTAGGATAAATGATATTGAAATTTGGATTTATAAGAAAAACTTTTTTCCAGCATTGTCCTTATAAGTAATGTTCATCCATGAAATAAGACAAACTTGGATACTCGTAATAATCTCCATTCTTTTTGTTATGGGCACTACAATCATGTTCTCCACATTAGGATACACGATATTGATGCTTTGGATTTGCAAGTAAAGCTTTTCTTTCCATTATTTTTCCTTATAATTACTGTTCTTCCCTGAAATGAGAAAAACTTGGATACTCATAATAATCTCCATTTTTTTTTTTGTTATAAGCACTATAATCATGGTCTCCTCATTGGGACACACGATTTTGAATCTTTGGATTGGCAAGAAAATCTTTTCCTTCCACCATTTTCCAAATAATCAAAGTTCATCCGTAAAATAAGAGAAACTTGGATACTCGTAATAAACTTTATTCTTTTTGTTTTTGGCACTATAATCATATTCTCCACTTTGGGATACATGATATTGATGCTTTGGATTTGTAAGAAAAGCTTTTCTTTCTATCATTTTCCTTGTAATTAATGTTCATCTGCGAAATGAGACAAGCTTTGATTCTCAAAATAAACTCCAATTTTTACGTTACGGGCACTACAATCATGTTCTCCTAATTGCAATACATGATATTGATGCTTTGGATTTGCAAGAAAAGCTTTTCCTTCCACCACTTTCTTATAATCAAAGTTTATCCATGAAATGAGACAAACTTGGATACTTGTCATAATCTCCATTCTTTTAGTAATTAGGCACTACAATCATGTTCTCCACTTTGGGATACATGATATTGATGCTTTGGATTTGAAAGAAAAGCTTTTCTTTCCACCATTTTCCTTGTAATTGATGTTCATCTATGAAATGAGACAAACTTTGATACTCGTAATAAACTCCAATCTTTATGTTATGGGCACTACAATCATGTTCTCCTCATTGTGATACACGATATTGATGCTTTGGATTTGCAAGAAAAACTTTTATTTCCACCATTTTCTTTATAATTAATGTTCATCCGTGAAATAAAACAAACTTGGATACTCGTAACAATCTCCATTCTTTTTGTTATGAGCGCAATAATCATGAGCGCAACAATCATGTTCTCCTCATTGGGATACACGATATTGATGTTATGGATTTGCAAGAAAAGCTTTTCTTGCCACAATTTTCCTTATAACCAAAGCTCATTCGTGAAATGAGACAAATCTAGATACTTGTAATATTCTCCATTCTTTTTGTTATAGGCACTACAATCATGTTCTCCTCATTAGATACACGATATTGACGCTTTGGATTTGCAAGAAAAGCTTTTCTTTCCATAATTTTCCTTATAACCCAAGTTTATTTGTGAAATGAGTCAAGCTTGGATTCTCATAATAATCTCTATTCATTTTGTAATTAGGCACTACAATCATGATCTCCACATTGGGATAAATGATATTGATGTTTGGATTTGCAAAAAAAAACTTTTCTTTCAACCATTTTCCTTATAATTAAATTTCATTCGTGAAATAAGACAAACTTAGATACTCTTAATAATCTCCATTCTTTTTATGGTGGACACTACAATCATGTTTTCCATATTAGGATACATGATTTTGATGCTTTGGATTTGCAAGAAAAGTTTTTCTTTCCACCATTTTCCTTAAAATCAAAGTTCATCAGTGAAATGAGACAAACTTGGATACTGGTAATAGCCAGCATTCTTTTTTTTTGGGCACTACAATCATGTTCTTCACATTAGAATAGATGATATTGATGCTTTGGATTTGGAAGAAAAAAATAATTCTTTCCACCATTTTCTTTATAATCAAAGTTTATCCATGAAATGATGCAAACTTGGATACTTGTAATAATCTCCATTCTTTTTGTTATGGGCATTACAACCATGTTCTCCTCGTTGGGATACACGATGTTGATGCTTTGGATTTGCAAGAAAAGCTTTTCTTTCCACCATTTCCCTTATAATCAAAGTTTATCCATAAAATGAGACTTGGATACTTGTAATAATCCCTATTCTTTTTGTTATAGGCATTACAATCATGTTCTCCTCATTGGGATACATGATATTTATGCTTTGGATTTGCAAGAAAAGCTTTTCTTTCCACCATTTCCCTTATAATCAAAGTTTATCCACGAAATGAGACAAACTCGAATACTTGTAATAATCCCTATTCTTTTTGTTATAAGCATTACAATCATGTTCTCCTCATTGGGATACATGATATTTATGCTTTGGATTTGTAAGGAAAGCTTTTCTTTCCAACATTTTCCTTATAATTAATGGTCATCTGTGAAAAGAGACAAACTTGGATACTTATAATAATCTGCATTCAATTTCTTATGAGCACTACAGTCATGTTCTCCTCACTAGGATACACAATATTGATGGTTTGGATTTGCAAGAAAAGTTTTTTCTTTCCATGATTTTCCTTATAATCAAAGTTCATTCATGAAATGAGCCAAGCTTGGATTCTCACAATAGTCTATTTTTTTTTTTGTAATTGGGCACCACAATCATGTTCTCCACATTGGGGTGAACGATATTGATGCTTTGGATTTGAAAGAAAAACATTTTTCCACCATCTTCTATATAATTAATGTTCATCCGTGAAATGAGACAAACATGTATACTTATAATAATCTACATTATTTTTATTATGGGCCTTACAATCATGTTTTCCTCATTGCGATACACGATATTTTTGCTTTGGAATCACATTTAAAGCTCTTCTTCCCACCATTTTCCTTATAATCAAATTTTATCCATGAAATGAGACAAACTCAGATACTTGCAATAATCTTAACTCTTTTTGTTATCAGTGCTACAATCGCGTTCTCCTCATTGGGTTTTATGATATTAAGGCTTTGGATTTAGAAGAAAAGCTTTTCTTTCCACCATTTTCCTTATTACTAAAGTTCATTCATGAAATGAGTCAAGCTTGGATTCTCATAATAATCTCTATTCCTTTTGTAATTGGGCACTACAATCATGTTCTCCACATTGAGACATACGATATTTATGCTTTGGATTTGCAATAAAAGCTTTTCTTTCCACCATTTTCCTTATAACCAAAGTACATCTATGAAATGAGACAAACATGGATACTTGTAATAATCTCCATTCCTTTTGTTATAGGCACTATAATAATGTTCTCCTCATTGGGATACACGATATTGATGCTTTGGATTTGCAAGAAAAGCATTCCTTTCAACCATTTTCCTTATAACAAAAGTGGATTCATGTAATGAGTTAAGCTCAGATTCTTAAAATAATCTCCATTCTTTTTGTAATTGTGCACTACAATCATATTCTCCACATTAGGATATATGATATTAATGTTTTGGATTTGCAAGAAAAGCTTTTCATTCCATCATTTTCCTTATAAGTAATGTTCATCCATGAAGTGAGACAAATTTGGATGCTTGTAATAATCTCCATCGATTTTGTTATGAGCACAATAATCATGTTCTCCTCATTGGGATATACGATATTGGTGCTTTGGATTTGAAAGAAAAACTTTTCTTTTCACCATTTTCCTAATAATTAATGTTCATCCGTGAAATTAGACAAACTTGAATACTCCTAATAATCTCCATTCTTTTTGTTATGAGTACTACAACTATGTTCTCCTCATTGGGACACACAATATTGATGCTCTGGATTTACAAGAAAAGCTTTCTTTCCACCATTTTGCTTATAATCAAAGTTGATTGGTTAAATGAGTCAAACTTGGATTCTCACAATAATCTCCATTCTATTTGTAATTGGGCATGACAATCATGTTCTCCACATTGGGATACAGGATATTGATGCTTGGATTTGCAAGAAAAGCTTTTCTTTCCACCATTTTCCTTATATTTAATATTCATCCGTGAAATGAGATGAACTTGGATACTCGTAATTATCTCCATTCATTTTGTTTATGAGCACTACAATCATGTTCTCCTCATTAGGATACACGATATTTATGCTTTGGATTTGCAAGAAAAGTTTTTCTCTCCACCATTTTCCTTATAGCCAAAGTTCATCCATGAAGTGAGACAAACTTGGATACTTGTAATAATCTACATTCTTTTTGTTATGGGCACTATAGTCATGTTCTTCTTTTTTGGATACACATTATTGATGCTTTGGATTTGCAAGAAAAGCTTTTCTTTCCACCATTTTCTTTATAACCAATGTTCATTCGTGAAATGAGTCAAGCTTGGATTCTTATAATAATCTCCATTCCTTTTTGTAATTAGGCACTACAATCATGTTCTCAGCATTGGGATAAACGATATTGATGTTTTGGATTTGAAAGAAAAGGTTTTCTTTCTAGCATTTTCTTTATAATTAATCTTCTTCCATGAAATAAGAAAAACTTGGATACTCGTAATAATCTCCATTATTTTTGTTATGAGCACTACAATCATGTTCTCTACATTAGGATGAACAATATTGATGCTTTTGATTTGGAAGAAAAACATTTATTTCCACCATTTTCCGTATAATTAAAGTTCATCCATGAAATGAGACAAACTTCAATACTCGTAATAATCTCTATTCTTTTTTTATGAGCACCACGTCATGTTCTCCTCATTAGGACACTTGATATTGATGCTTTGGATTTGCTAGAAAAGCTTTCCTTTCTTCCATTTTCTTTACAATCAAAGTTCATCCGTGAAATAAAACAAACATGGATACTTGTAATAAACTCCATTCATTTTGTTATGGGCACTATAATCATGTTCTCTTCATTGGGATACATGATATTGATGCTTTGGATTTGAAAGAAAAACTCTTTTTTCCACCATTTTCCTTATAATCAAAGTTTATCCATGAAATGAGACAAACTTGGATACTTGTAATATTCTCCTTTCTTTTTGTTATGGCCACTGCAACCATCTTCTTCTCATTCGGATACACGATATTGATGCTTTGGATTTACAAGAAAAGCTTTTCCTTCCACTATTCTCCTTATAGCCAAAGTTCATTCACGAAATAATTCAAGCTTGGATTCCCATTATAATCTCCTTTCCTTTTGTAATTGGGTACTATAATCATGTTCTCCGCATTGGGATACAAGATATTGATGCTTTGGATTTGCAAGAAAAGCTTTTCTTTCCTCCATTTTCCTTATAATCAAAGTTTATCTGTGAAATAAGACAAACTTGGATACTTGTCATAATCTCCTTTCTTTCTGTAATTTGGCACTACAATCATCTTCTCAACATTTGGACGGTCGATATTGATGCTTTAGATTTGAAAGAAAAACTTTTCATTCCACATTTTCTTTATAATTAATGTTCATCCGTGAAATGAGACAAACTTGGATATTCATAATCATCTCTATTCTTTTTATTATGAGCACTACAATCATGTTCTCCTCATTGGGATACATGATATTGATGCTTTGGATTTGCAAGAAAAGCTTTTCTTTCCATGATTTTCCCTATCATCAAAGTTCATTCGAGAAATGAGCCAAGCTTTGATTCCCACATTCATCTTCATTTTTTATAGTTAGGCAATGCCATCATGTTCTCCACATTGGGATAAACAATATTGATGCCTCAGATTTGAAAGAAAAACTTTTCTTTCCACTATTTTCCATATAATTAATGTTTATTTGTGAAAAGAGACAAATTTGGATATTCGCAATAATATCCATCCCCTTTGTTATGAGCACTACAATCATGCTCTCCTCATTGGGACACACGATATTAATGCTTTGGATTTGTTGAAAAAGCTTTTCTTTAACCATTTTCCTTATAACCAAAGTTCATTAGTGAAATAAGTCAAGCTTAGATTCTCATAATAATCTCCATTCTTTTCGGAATTGGGCGCTACAATCATGTTCTCCACATTTGGATGATCGATATTGATGCTTTGGACTTGAAAGAAAAACTTTTCATTCCATCATTTTTTTATAATTAATGTTCATCCAAGAAATGAGACAAACTTGAATACTCCAAATTATCTCCATTCTTTTTTTTATGAGTACTACAACCATGTTCTCCTTATTGGGACACACGATATTGATGCTCTAGATTTACAAGAAAAGCTTTCCTTCCACCATTTTCCTTATAATCAAAGTTGATTGGTTAAATGAGTCCAACTTGGATTCTCACAGCAATCTACATTCTATTTGTAATTGGGCACGACAATCATTGTTCTCCACATTGGGATACAGGATATCAATGCTTGGATTTGCAAGAAAAGCTTTTCTTTCCATCATTTTCCTTATAGTTAATGTTCATCCGTTAAATGAGACGAACTTGGATACTCGTAATTATCTCTATTCATTTTATTTACGAGCACTACAATCATGTTCTCCTTGTTAGGATACACGATATTGATGCTTTGGATTTGCAAGAAAACCTTTTCTCTCCACTATTTTCCTTATAGCCAAAGTTTATCCATGAAGTGAGACAAACTTGGATACTTGTAATAATCTGCATTCTTTTTGTTATGGGCACTATAGTCATGTTCTCCTTTTTTGGATACATATTATTGATGCTTTGGATTTGCAAGAAAACTTTTTTTTTCCACCATTTTCTTTATAACCAAAGTTCATTCGTGAAATAAGTCAAGCTTGGATTCTTATAATAATCTTCACTCTTTTTTGTAATTGGGCACTACAATCATGTTCTCAGTGTTGGGATAAAGATATTGATGTTTTGGATTTGAAAGAAAAGCTTTTCTTCCGCCATTTCCCTTATAATTAATCTTCTTCCATGAAATGAGAAAAACTTGGGTACTTGTAATAATCTCAATTCTTTTTGTTATGAGCACTACAATCATGTTCTCTACATTAGGATGAACGATATTGATGCTTTTGATTTGGAAGAAAAACATTTATTTCCACCATTTTCCTTATAATTAAAGTTCATCGTGAAATGAGACAAACTTCGATACTCGTAATAATCTCCATTCTTTTTTTTATAAGCACTACAGTCATGTTCTCCTTAATGGGACACACGATATTGATGCTTTGGATTTGCTAGAAAAGCTTTCCTTTCCACATTTTCTTTATAATCAAAGTTCATCCATGAAATGCGACAAACATGGATGCTTGTAATAAACTCCATTTATTTTGTTATGGGCACTACAATCATGTTCTCTTTATTTGGATACATGATATTGATACTTTGGATTTGAAAGAAAAAGTCTTTTTTCCACCATTTTCCTTATAATCAAAGTTTATCCATGAAATGAGACAAACTTGGATACTTGTAATATTCTCCTTTATTTTTGTTATGGCCACTGCAACCATCTTCTTCTCATTTGGATACACGATATTGATGCTTTGGATTTACAAGAGAAGCTTTTCCTTCCACCATTCTCCTTATAACCAAAGTTCATTCGTGAAATAAGTCAAGCTTGGATTCTCATTATAATCTCGTTTACTTTTGTAATTGGGTACTACAATCATGTTCTCCGCATTGGGATACAAGATATTGATGCTTTGGATTTGCAAGAAAAGCTTTTCCTTTCACCATTTTTCTTATAATCAAAGTTTATCCATGAAATGAGATAAACTTGGATACTTGTCATAATCTCCATTCTTTTTGTAATTTGGCATTACAATCATGTTCTCAACATTTGGATGATCGATATTGATGTTTTAGATTTGAAAGAAAAACTTTTCATTCCATATTTTCTTTATAATTAATGTTCATCTGTGAAATGAGACAAACTTGGATACTCATAATCATCTCCATTCCTTTTGTTATAGCACTACAATTATGTTCTCGTCATTAGGATACATGATATTGATGCTTTGGATTTGCAAGAAAAGCTTTTCTTTCCATGATTTTCCTTATTATCAAAGTTCATTCGTGAAATGAGCAAAGCTTCGATTCTCACATTCATCTTCATTTTTTGTAGTTGGGCACACCATCATATTCTCCACATTGGGATAAACAATATTGATGCTTTGGATTTGAAGAAAAAACTTTTCTTTCCACCATTTTCCTTATAATTAATGTTTATCTATGAAAAAAGACAAATTTGGATACTCGCAATAATATCCATCCCCTTTGTTATGAGCACTACAACCATGCTCTTCTCATTGGGTCACATGATATTGATGCTTTGGATTTGTTCAAAAAGCTTTTCTCTCACCATTTTCCTTATAACCAAAGTTCATTAGTGAAATGAGTCAAGCTTGGATTCTCATATTAATCTCCATTCTTTTCGCAATTGGGCACACAATCATGTTCTCTACATTTGGACGATCGATATTGATGCTTTGGATTTGAAAGAAAAACTTTTCATTCCATCATTTTTTTATAATTAATGTTCATCCATGAAATAAGAAAAACTTGGATACTCATAGTAATCTCCATTCTTTTTGTTATGAGCACAATAATCATATTCTTGTGATTGGGATACACGATATTGATGCTTTGGATTTGCAAGAAAAGCTTTTCTTTCCACCATTTTCCTTATAACTAATGTTCATCCATGAAATAAGATAAACTTGGATGCTCATAATAATCTCCATTCTTTTTGTTACGAGCACCACAATCATTTTCTCCTCGTTGGCACACACAATATTGATGCTTTGGATTTGCAAGAAAAGCTTTTCTTTCCTCCATTTTCCTTATAATCAAAGTTCATTGGTGAAATGAGTCAAACTTGAATTCTCATAATAATCTCCATTCTATTTGTAATTGAGCACTACAATCTTGTTCTCCACGTTAGGATAAATGATATCAATGCCTTGAAATTGGAAGAAAAGCTTTTTTTTTCCATCATTTTACATATAATTAATATGCATCTGTGAAATGAGACAAACTTGGATACTCGTAATAATCTCCATTCATTTTGTTATAAGCACTACAATCACGTCCTCCTCATTGGGATACACGATATTGATACTTTGGATTTGCAAGAAAAGTTTTTCTTTCCACCATTTTCCTTATAATCAAAGTTTATTCGTGAAATGGGTCAAACCTAGATTCTCATAAGAATCTCCATTCTTTTTTGTAATTAGGCACTACAATCATGTTTTCTACATTGGGATAAACAATATTGATACTTTGGATTTGCAAGAAAAACTTTTCTTTCCACCATTCTCCTTATAATTAATGTTTATCCATTAAATGAGATAAACTTTGATACTCGGAATAATCTCCATTCATTTTGTTATGAGTACTACAATCATGTTCTCCTCATTAGAATACACGATATTGATGCTTTGGATTTGCAAGAAAAGCTCTTCTTTCCACCATTTTCATTATAATCAAAGTTCATTTGTGAAATGTGACAAACTTGGATACCCGCAATAATCTCCATTATTTTTATTATTAGCACTACAATCATGTTCTTCACATTGGGATACATGATATTGATGCTTTGGATTTGGAAGAAAAAACATTTCTTTCTGCCAATTTCTTTGTTATCAAAGTTCATCCACAAAATAAGTTAAACTTGGATTCTCATAATATCTCCATTCTTCTTATTATGAGCACCACAATCATGTTCTCCTCTTTAGGACACACGATATTGATGCTTTAAGGATTTGCAAGAAAAGCTTTTTTCTTCTACCATTTTCCCTATGTTCAAAGTTCTTTCATAAAATGAGACAAAGTTGGATACTTGTAATAATCTCTACTTTTTTTGTTATGGGCACTACAATCATGTTCTCCTCATTGGGACAAACGATATTGTTGCTTTGGATTTGCAAGAAAAGCTTTTCTTTCCACCATTTTCCTTGTGATCAAAGTTCAACCATGAAATGAGACAAATTTGGATACTTGTAATAATCTTCATCGTTTTTTTTATGGGCACTATAATCATTTTCTCCTCATTGGGATACATGATATTGATGCTTTGGTTTGCAAGAAAAGCTTTTCTTTCCACCAATTTCCTTATAATCAAAGTTCATTCATGAAATAAGTCAATCTTAGATTCCCATAATAATCTCCATTTTTTATGATTAGGCACAACAATCATGTTTTCCATATTGGGATAAACGATATGGATGTTTAGATTTGCAAGAAAAACTTTTCATCCCACCATTTTCCCTATTAGTAATGTTCACCCATGAAATAAGACAAACTTAGATAAGACAAACTTAGATACTTGTAATGATCTCTATTCTTTTTGCTATCAGCACAACAATCATGTTCTCCTCATTGGGATACATGTATTGAAGCTTTGGATTTGAAAGAAATGCTTGTCTTGCCACCATTTTCCTTATAATCAAAGTTCATTGATGAAATGAATCAAACTTGGATTCTCATTATAATCTCCATTCTTTTTTGTAACTGGGCACTACAATCATGCTCTCTGCATTGGGATACATGGTATTGATGCTTTCGATTTGGAAGAAAAACATTTCTTTCCACCATTTTCCTTATAATCAAAGTTCATTCATGAAACGATACAAACTTGGATACTTATAATAATCTCCATTCTTTTTGTTATAGGCACTACAATCATATTCTCCTTATTAGGATACATGATATTGATGCTTTAGATTTGGAAGAAAAGCTTTTTTTTTCCACCATTTTCCTTATAATTAAAGTTCATTCGTGAAATGAGTTAATCTTGGATTCTCATAATAATCCCCAATATTTTGGTAATTGGGCATGACAATCATGTTTTCCACATTGGGATAAATGATATTAATGTTTGGATTTGCAAGAAAAACTTTTCTTTCCACTATTGTCCTTATAAGTAATGTTCATACATGAAATAAGACAAACATGGATACTCGTAATAATCTCCATTCTTTTTGTTAAGGGCACTACAATCATGTTCTCCTCATTGGGATACAGGATATTGATGCTTTAGTTTGCAAGAAAAGCTTTTCTTTTCACCATTTTCCTTATAATCAATGTTTATCCGTGAAATAAGACAAACTTGGATACTCATAATAATCTCCATTCTTTTTGTTATTGGTGCTTCAACCATGTTCTCTACATTGGGATACATGATATTGACACTTTTGATTTGGAGGAAAGACATTTCTTTTCATCATTTTCCTTATAGTTAATGTTCATCTGAGAAATAAGACAAACTTAGATACTTGTAATAATCTCCATTCCTTTTGTTATGGGCACTACAATCATGTTCTCCTCGTCGGGATAAACAATATTGATGCCTTGGATTTGCAAGAAAAGCTTTTCTTTCCACCATTTTCCTTATAATCAGAGTTCATTCGTGAAATGGGTCAAACTTGGATTCCCATAATAATCTCCATTCTTTTTGGTAATTAAGCACTACAATCATGTTCTCCACATTGGGATAAATGATATTGATGTTTTAGATTTGCAAGAAAAGCTTTTCTTTCTTCCATTTTCCTTACAACCAAAGTTCATCCATAAAATAGACAAACTTGGATACCTGTAATAATCTCCATTCTTTTTGTTATGGGCACAACAATCATGTTCTCGACATTGGGATCCACGATATTCATGATTTGGAATTGCAAGAAAAGCTTTCCTTTCCACTATTTTCCTTATAACCAAAGTTTATTTGCGAAATGAGTCAAGCTTGGATTCTCCTAATAATCTCTATTCCTTTTGTAATTTGGCACTACAATCATGTTCTCCACATTGGGATAAACAATATTGATGTTTGGATTTGCAAGGAAAACTTTTCCTTCCACCATTTTCCCTATAATTAATGTTCATCCATTAAATAAGACAAACTTGGATACCTATAATAATCTCCATTCTTTTGGTAATTGGGCACTACAATCATGTTCTCCACATTAGGATAAACGATATTGATGCTTTGCATTTGCAAGAAAAACTTTTCTTTCCACCATTTTCCTTATAATTATTGTTAATCTGTCAAATGAAACAAACTTGGATACTTATAATAATCTCCATTCTTTTTGTTATGTGCACAATAATCACGTTCTCCTCAGTGGGATACACTATATTGATGCTTTTGATTTGCAAGAAAAGCTTTTCTTTCCATCATTTTCCTTATAACAAAAGTTATATTCGTCAAATGAGACAAACATGGATACCTGTAATTGTCTCTATTCATTTTGTTATGGGCACTACAATCATGTTCTCCTTATTGGGAATACATGATATTGATGCCTTGGATTTGTAGGAAAAGCTTTTCTTTCTACCATTTTCCTTATAATCAAAATTCATTGGTGAAACGAGTCAAACTTGGATTCTCATAAAAATCTCCATTCTTTTTTGTAATTGGGCACTACAATCATGTTCTCCTCATTGGGATACACGATATTGATGCTCTAGATTTGCAAAAAGAGCTTTTCCTTCCACCATTTTCCTTTAATGAAAGTTCATCTGTGAAAAGAGATAAAGTTAGATACTTGTAACAATCTCCATTCTTTTTGTTATGGGCACTACAATCTTGTTCTCCGCATTGGGATAAATGATATTGATATTTTGGATTTGAAAAAAAAGCTTTTCTTTCCATCATTTTCCTTATAATTAATCTTCTTCCATGAAATGAGAAAAACGTAGACACTTATAATAATCTTCGTTCGTTTTGTTATGACCACTATGAACATGTTCTCTGTATTGGGATGAACGATATTAATGCTTTTGATTTGGAAGAAAAACATTTATTTCCACCATTTTCCTTATAATTAAAGTTCATCCGTGAAATGAGACAAACTTCGATACCTATAATAATGTCTAATCATTTTGTTATGACCACTATAGTCATGATCTCCTCATTGGGACACACGATATTGATGCTTTGGGTTTGCTAGAAAAGCTTCTGTTTCCACCATTTTCTTTATAATAGAAGTTTATCCGTGAAATGAAACAAATTTGGATACTTGTCATAATCTCCATTCTTTTTGTAATTAGGCATTACAATCATGTTCTCTACATTTGGACAAACGATATTGATGCTTTGGATTTGAAAGAAAAACTTTTCATTCCACCATTTTCTTTATAATTAATGTTCATCTGTGAAATAAGACAAACTTGGATACTCATAAACATCTCCATTCTTTTTGTTATGAGCACTACAATCATGTCCTCCTCATTAGGATACACGATATTGATGCTTTGGATTTGCAAGAAAAGCTTTTCTTTCCACGATTTTCCTTATCATTAAAGTTCATTCGTGAAATAAGTCAAGCTTGGATTATCATAATCATCTTCATTTTTTTGTAATTGGGCACTACAATCATGTTCTCCACATTGGGATAAATGATATTAATGCGTTGGATTTGAAAGAAAAACTTTTTCTTTCCACCATTTTCCTTATGATTAATGTTCATTTGTGAAATGTGACAAACTTGGACACTCGCAATAATATCCATTGCTTTTGTTATGAGCACTACAATCATGCTCTCCTTATTGGGATACATGATACTGATGCTTTGGATTTGAAAGAAAAACTCTTCTTACCACCATTTTCCTTATAATCAAAGTTTATCCATGAAATAAGACAAACTTGGATGTTTGTAATAATCTCTTTTCTTTTTGTTATGGCCACTGTAACCATCTGCTTCTCATTAGGATACATGATATTGATGCTTTGGATTTGCAAGAAAAGCTTTTCTTTCCACCATTTTGCTTGTAACCAAAGTTCATTCATTAAATAAGTCAAGCTTGGATTCTCATAATAATCTCCATTCTTTTTGTAATTAGGCACTACAATCATGTTCTCTGCATTCGGATACAAGATATTGATGCTTTGGATTTGCAAGAAAAGCTTTTCTTTCCACCATTTTCCTTATAATCAAAGTTTATCCATGAAATGAGACAAATTTGGATACTTGTCATAATCTCTATTCTTTTTGTAATTGGGCACTACAATCATGTTCTCTACATTTGGACAAACGATATTGACGCTTTGGATTTGAAAGAAGAACTTTTCATTCCACCATTTTCTTTATAATTAATGTTCATCCATGAAATGAGACAAACTTGGATACTCATAAACATCTCTATTCTTTTTGTTATGAGCACTACAATCATGTTCCCCTCATTGGGATACACGATATTTATGCTTTGGATTTGCAAGAAAGGCTTTTTTTTCCAGGATTTTCCTTATCATCAAAGTTCATTCATGAAATAAGTCAAGCTCGGATTCTTACAATCATCTCCATCTTTTTGTAATTGGGTGCTACAATCATGTTCCCCAGATTGGGATAAACGATATTGATGCATTGGATTTGAAAGAAAACCTTTTCTTTCCACCATTTTCCTTATAATTAATGTTCATCTGTGAAATGAGACAAACTTGGATACTCGCAATAATAACCATTGCTTTTGTTATGAGCACTACAATCATGCTCTCCTCATTAGGACACACGATATTGATGCTTTGGATTTGTTGACAAAGCTTTTCTTTCACCATTTTTCTTATAGTTGAAATTCATTCATGAAATAAGTCAAGCCTGGATTCTCATAACAATCTCCATTCTTTTCGCAATTGGGCATTACAATCATGTTCTCCATATTGGGATACATGATATTGATGCTTGGATTTGCAAGAAAACCTTTTCTTTCCATCTTTTTCCTTATAATTAGTGTTCATCCGTGAAATAATACAAACTTGGATACTTGTAATAATCTCCATTCATTTTGTTTATGATCACTACAATCATGTTCTCCTCATTGGGATACATGATATTGATGCTTTTGATTTGAAAGAAAAGGTTTTCTTTCAACCAATTTCCAGATAACCAAAGTTCATATGTGAAACGAGACAAACTTGGATACTTGTAATAATCTCTATTCTTTTTGTTATGGGCACTATAATCATGTTCTCCTCATTGGGATACACGATATTTAGGCTTTGGATTTGCAAAAAAAGCTTTTCCTTCCACCATTTCCCTTGTAATCAAAGTTCATCCATGAAATAAGGTAAACTTCGATACTTGTAATAATTTCTATTCTTTTCGCAATTGGGCACTACAATCATGTTCTCCATATTGGGATACATGATATTGATGCTTAGATTTGCAAGAAAAGCTTTTCTTTCCATCATTTTCCTTATAATTAGTGTTCATCTATGAAATGAGACAAACTTGGATGCTCGTAATAATCTCCATTTATTTTGTTTATGAGCACTACAATCATGTTCTCTTATTGGGATACACGATATTGATGCTTTGGATTTGTAAGAAAAGCTTTTTTTTCCACCATTTTCCTAGTAATCAAAGTTTATCCGTGAAATGAGATAAACTTGTATAGTTGTAATATTCTCCATTCTTTTTGTTGTGGGCACTACAATCATGTTCTCCGCATTTGGATACATGATATTGATGCTTTGGATTCGCAAGAAAAGCTTTTCTTTCTACCATTTTCCTTATAATTAAGATTCTTCCATAAAATGAAAAAACTTGGATACTCAAAATAATCTCCATTTTTTTTTGTTATGAGCACTATAATCATGTTCTCCTCATTGGGACACACAATATTGAATCTTTAGATTTTGCAAGAAAAGCTTTTCCTTCCACCATTTTCCAAATAGACAAAGTTCATCCGTGAAACAAGAGAAACTTGGATACTCATAATAAACTCCATTCTTTTTGTTATCGGCACTACAATCATGTTCTCCACTTTGGGATACATGATATTGATGCTTTGGATTTGTAAGAAAAGCTTTTCTTCCCGCCATTTTCCTTGTAATTAATGTTCATCTGTGAAATGAGACAAACTTTGATACTCGTAATAAACTCCAATTTTATGTTATGGGCACTACAATCATGTTCTCCTCATCGGGATACATGATATTGATGCTTTGGATTTGCAAGTAAAGCTTTTCTTTCCACCATTTTCCTTATAATAAAGGTTTATTTGTGAAATGAGTTAAACATGGATTCTCAATGTAATCCCCATTCTTTTAGTAATTGGGCACTACAATCATATTTTCCACATTAGGATAGACGATATTAATGTTTGGATTTGCAAGAAAAACTTTTATTTCTACCATTTTCCTTATAATTAATGTTCATCTATGAAATGAAACAAACTTGGATACTTGTAACAATCTCCATTCTTTTTATTATGACCACAACAATCATGTTTTCCTTGTTGGGATACATGATATTGATGCTTTGGTTTTGCAAGAAAAGCTTTTCTTTCTACCATTTTCCTTATAACTAAAGTTCATTCAAGAAATGAGACAAACTTAGATACTTGTAATAATCTGCATTCCTTTTGTTATGGGCCCTACAATCATGTTCTCCTTATTGGGATACATGATATTGATGCTTTGGATTTGCAAAAAAGGCTTTTCTTTCCACAATTTTCCTTATAACCAAGTTCATTCATGAAATAAGTCAAGCTTGGATTCTTATAATAATCTCCATTCATTTTGTAATTGGGCACTACAATCATGTTCTCCACATTAGGATAAATGATATTGATGTTTGGATTTGCAAAAAAAAAACTTTTCTTTCAACCATTTTCCTTATAATTAAATTTCATTCGTGAAATAAGACAAACTTGGATACTCATAATAATTTCCATTCTTTTTGTTATGGGCACTACAATCATGTTCTCCATATTAGGATACCTGATATTGATGCTTTGGATTTGCAAGAAGCTTTTCTTTCCACCATTTTCCTTATAATCAAAGTCCATCCCTGAAATGGGACAAACTTGGATACTGGAAATAACCTCCATTCTTTTTTTTATAGGCACTACAATCATGTTCTTCACATTGGGATACATGATACTGATGCTGTGGATTTGGAAGAAAAACATTTCTTTCTGCCATTTTCCTTATAATCAAAGTTCATCCATGAAATGATGCAAACTTGGATACTTGTAATAATCTCCATTCTTTTTGTTATGGGCACTACAATGATGTTATTCTCATTGGGATACACGATATTGATGCTTTGGATTTGCAAGAAAAGCTTTTCTTTCCACCATTTCCCTTATAATCAAGGTTCATCCATGAAAAGAGACAAACTTAGATACTAATAATCTGCATTCATTTTGTTATTGGCACTACAATCATGTTCCCCTAATTCCAATACATGATATTGATACTTTGGATTTGCAAGAAAAGCTTTTCTTTCCACCATTTTCTTATAATTAAAGTTTATCTGTGAAATGAGATAAACTTGGATACTTGTCATGTTCTCCATTTTTTTTGTAATTGGGCATTACAATCATGTTCTCCACATTTGGATGAACAATATTGATGCTTTAGATTTGAAAGAAAAACTTTTCTTTCCACTGTTTTCTTTATAATTAATGTTCTTCCGTGAAATGGGACAAACTTGGATACTCATAATCATCTCCATTTTTTTTTGTTATGGGCACTACAACCATGTTCTCCTTATTGGGATACACGATATTGATGCTTTGGATTTTCAAGAAAAGCTTTTCTTTCCACCATTTCCCTTATAATCAAAGTTCATCCATGAAATGAGACAAACTTGGATACTTGTAATAATCCCCATTCTTTTTGTTATGGCCACTAAATCATGTTCTCCTTATTGGGATACACAATATTAATGCTTTGGATTTGCAAGAAAAGCTTTTCTTTCCAAGATTTTCCTTATAATAAACATTCATTGGTGAAATGAGTCAAACATAGATTCTCATAATAATCTCTAGTCCTTTTGTACTTGGGCACTACAATCATGTTTTCCACTTTAGGATACATGATATTGATGCTTTGGATTTGCATGAAAAGCTTTTCTTTCTAGCATTTTCCTTATAATTAATGTTCATCCATGAAATGAGACAAACTTGGATACTTGTAATAATCTACATTTATTTTGTTTTCAGCACTACAATCATGTCCTCCTCATTGGGATACACGATACTGATGCCTTGGATTTGCAAGAAAAGCTTTTCTTTCTACCATTTTCCTTGTAATCAAAGTTCATTCATGAAATAGAGTCAAGCTTGGATTCTCACAATAGTCTCCATTGTTTTTGTAATTGGGCACTACAATCATGTTCTCTATATTAGGATAAACGATGTTGATGGTTTGGATTTGAAAGAAAACTTTTCTTGCCACCATTTTCCTTATAATTAATGTTCATCTGCGAAATGAGACAAACTTGCATTCTCGTAATAATCTCCATTCCTTTTGTTAGGAGCACTACAATCATGCTCTACTCATTGGGACACACGATATTGATCTTTGGATGTGCAAGAAAAGCTTTTCTTTCCACCATCTTTCTTATCACCAAAGTTCATCCACAAAATGAGACAAATTTGGATACCTGTAATAATGTCCATTCTTTTTGTTATGGGCACTATAATCGTGTTCTCCTTATTGGGATACATGATATTGATGCTTAAGATTTGCAAGAAAGGCTTGTCTTTTCACCATTTTCCTTATAACGAAAGTTCATTCTTGAAATGAATCAAGCTTGGATTCTCATAATAATCTCCATTCTTTTCGTAATTAGGTACTATAATCATGCTCTCCACATTGGGAGACACGATATTGATGCTTTGGAATTGTAAGAAAAGCTTTTCTTTTCACCATTTTTCTTTTAATCAAAGTTCATCCGTGAAATGAGACAAACTTGTATACTTATAATAATCTCCATTCTTTTTGTTATGCTAACAATCATGTTTTGCTCATTGGGATACACGATATTGATGCTTTAGATTTGCAAGAAAAGCTCTTCTTTGTACCATTTTCCTTATAATCAAAGTTTATCCATGAAATGAGACAAACTTGGATACTTGCAATAATCTCCATTGTTTTTGTTATGGGCACTACAATCGCGTTCTCCTAATTGGGATACACGATATTGATGCTTTGGATTTATAAAAAAAGCTTTTCGTTCCACCATTTTCCTTATAACCAAAGTTCATTCGTGAAATAAGTCAAGCTTGGATTCTCATAATAATATCCATTTTTTTTGTTATGGGCCTTACAATCATGTTCTCCACATTGGGATACACGATATTTATGCTTTGGATTTGCAATAAAAGATTTTCTTTCCACTATTTTCCTTATAACCAAAGTTCATCCACGAAATAAGACAAACTTGGATACTTGTAATAATCTCCATTTTTTTTGTTATAGGCACTATAATCATGTTCTCCTCATTGGGATACACAATATTGATGCTTTGGATTTACAAGAAAAGCTTTTCTTTCCACATTTTCCTTATAAGCAAAGTGCATTCGTGAAATGAGTCATGCTAGGATTCTCATAATATTCTCCATTCTTTTTGTAATTGGGCACTATAATCATGTTCTCTACATTGGGATGAATGATATTGATACTTCAGATTTGAAAGAAAAACTTTTTTTTTCACCATTTTCCTTATAATTAATATTCTTCCATAAAATGAGAAAAACTTGGAACTCATAGTAATCTCCATTCTTTTTGTTATGAGCACCAAAATCATGTTCTCCTCATTGGGGCTAACAATATTCATGCTTTGGATTTGCAAGAAAAGCTTTTCATTCCATCATTTTCCATATAATCAAACTGCATTTGTGAAATAAGACAAACTTGGATACGTCTAATAATCTCTATTCTTTTTGTTATGGGCACTACAATCATGTTCTCCTTATTGGGATACAAGATATTGACGCTTTGGATTTGCAAGAAAAGCTTTTCATTCCATCATTTTCCTTATGACCAAAGTGCATTTGTGAAATGAGACAAACTAAGATACGTCTAATCATCTCCATTCTTTTTGTTATGGGCACTACAATCATGTTCTCCTTATTGGGATACAAGATATTGATGCTTTGGATTTGTAAGAAAAGCTTTTCTTTCTACCATTTTCCTTACAAATAATGTTCATCCATGAAATGAGACGAATTTGGAAACTCGTAACAATCTCCATTGATTTTGTTGTCAGCACTACATTCATGTTCTCCTCATTGGGATACACGATATTGATGCTTTGGATTTGCAAGAAAAGCTTTCTTTCCATGATTTTCCCTATAATCAAAGTTCATTCGTGAAATGAGTCAAACTTGGATTCTCAAAATAATCTCCATTCTTTTTGGAATTGTGCACTGCAATCATGTTCTCCACATTGGGATGAATGATATTTATGCTTGGGATTTGAAAGAAAAACTTTTCTTTCCACCATTTTCCTTATAATTAATGTTCATCTATGAAATGAGACAAACTTGAATACTCCTAATAATCTCCATTCTTTTTGTTCTGAGCACTATAATCATGTTCTCCTTATTGGGACACACGATATTGATGCTTTGGATTTGTTGACAAAGCTTCTCTTTCATCATTTTCCTTATAACCAAAATTCATTCATGAAATGAGTCAAGCTTAGATTCTCAGAACAATCTCCATTCTTTTCACAATTGGGCACTAAATCATGTTCTCCACATTGGGATACATGATATTGATGCTTGGATTTGCAAAAAAAGCTTTTCTTTCCACCATTTTCCTTATAATTAATGTTCCTTCATGAAATAAGATAAACTTGGATACTCGTAATTATCTCCATTCATTTTGTTTACGAGCACTACAGTCATGTTCACCTCATAGGGATACACGATATTGATGCTTTGGATTTGGAAGAAAAGCTTTCCTCTCTATCATTTTCCTTATAACCGAAGTTCATCCGTGAAGTGAGATAAACTTGGATACTTGTCATAATCTCCATTCTTTTTGTTATGGGCATTATAATCATGTTCTCCTCATTGGGATACACAATATTAACGCTTTGGATTTGCAAGAAAAGCTTTTCTTTTCACCATTTTCTTTATAACCAAAGTTCATTCATGAAATGGGTTAAGCTTTGATTCTCATAACAATCTCTATTCCTTTTTGTAATTGGGCACTACAATCATGTTCTTCGCATTGTGATAAATGATATTGATGTTTTGGATTTGAAAGAAAAGCTTTTCTTTCCACCATTTTCCTTATAATTAATCTTTTTCATGAAATGAGAAAAACTTGGATACTCGTAATAATCTCTATTCTTTTAGTTATGAGCACTACAATCATGTTCTCTACATTGGGATGAATGATATTGATGCTTTTGATTTGGAAGAAAAACATTTATTTCCAGCATTTTCCTTATAATTAAAGTTCATCCATGAAATGAGACAAACTTTGATATTTAAAACAATCTCCATTCATTTTGTTATGAGCACTACAATCATGTTCTCCTCATTGGGAACATGATATTGATGCTTTGGATTTGCTAGAAAAACTTTTCTTTGCACCATTTTCCTTACAATCAAAGTTCAACCGTAAAATGAGACAAACATGGATACTGGTCATAATATCCATTCATTTTGTTATAGGCACTACAATTATGTTCTTCTTATTGAGATACGTGATATTGATGCTTTGGATTTGAAAGAAAAACTGTTCTTACCACTATTTTCCTTATAATCAAAGTTCCTCCATGAAATGAGACAAACTTGGATGCTTGTAATAATCTCTTTTCTTTTTGTTATGGCCACTGCAACCATCTTCTTTTTATTCAGAGACACGATATTGATGCTTTGGATTTACAAGAAAAGCTTTTCTTTCCACCATTTTCTTTATAACCAAAGTTCATTCGTGAAATGAGTCAAGTTTGGATTCTCATAATAATCTCCATTCCTTTTGTAATTGGGCACTACAATCATGTTCTCTGCATTGGGATACAAGATATTGATGCTTTGAATTTGCAAGAAAAGCTTTTCTTTCCACCATTTTCCTTATAGTCAATGTTTATCCGTAAATGAGACAAATTTGGGTACTTGTCATAATCTCCATTCTTTTTGTAATTAGGCACTATAATCATGTTCTCCACATTTGGATGAACAATATTGATGCTATCGATTTGGAAGAAAAACTTTTTAGCCCACCATTTTCTTTAGAATTAATGTTCATTCGTGAAATGATACAAACTTGGATACTTATAAACATCTCCATTCTTTTTGTTATGAGCACTACAATCATGTTCTTCTCATTGGGATACACGATATTGATGCTTTGGATTTGCAAGAAAAGCTTTTATTTCCATGATTTTCCTTATCATCAAAGTTCATTCGAGAAATGAGTCAAGCTTGGATTCTCACAATCATCTTCATTTTTTTGTAATTGGGCACTACAATCATGTTCTCCACATTCAGATAAACGATATTGATGCTTTGGATTTGAAAGAAACACTTTTCTTTCCACCATTTTCCTTATAATTAATGTTAATCTGTGAAATGAGACAAACTTAGATACTCACAATAATATCCATTGCTTTTGTTATGCGCATTATAATCATGCTATCTTCATTGGGACACACGATATTGATGCTTTGCATTTGTTGAAAAAGCTTTTCTTTCACCATTTTCCATATAACCAAAGTTCATTCGTGAAATGAGTCAAGCTTGCATTCTCATAACAATCTCCAATTTTTTCATAATTGGGCACTACAATCATGTTTTCCATATTGGGATAAGTGATATTGATGCTTGGATTTGCAAGAAAAGCTTTTCTTTCTGTCATTTTCCTTATAATTAATGTTCATCTGTGAAATGAGAAAAACTTGGATACTCGTAATAATCTCCATTCATTTTGTTTTTGAGCACTACAATCATGTTCTCCTCATTAGGATACATGATATTGATGCTTTTAATTTGCAAGAAAAGGCTTTATTTCCACCATTTTCCTTATAACCAAAGTTCATCTATGAAATGAGAAAAACTTGGATACTTGTAATAATCTCCATTCTTTTTGTTTTCGGCAACATAATCATGTTCTCCTCATTGGGACACACAATATCGATGCTTTGGATTTGCAAGAAAAGCTTTTCCTTCCATCATTTTCCTTATCATCAAAGTTCATTCGTGAAATGAGATAAATTCGGATACTTATAATAATCTCCATTCTTTTTGTTATGGGCACTACAATCATGCTCTCCGCATTGGGATACATGATATTGATGCTTTGGATTTGCAAGAAAAACTTTTCTTTCCACCATTTTCCTTAGTAGTAATGTTCATCCGTGAAATAAGACAAACTTAGATACTCGTAATAATCTCTATTCTTTTTGTTATCAGCACAACAATCATGTTCCCTTGATTGGGATACATGATATTAAACCTTTGGATTTGAAAGAAATGCTTTTCCTGCCACCATTTTCCTTATAATCAAAGTTCATTGGCGAAATGAGTCAATCATGGATTCTCATTATAATCTCTATTCTTTTTTGTAACTAGGCACTACAATCATGCTCTCTGCATTGGGATACATGGTATTGATACTTTCAATTTGGAAGAAAAACATTTCTATTCACCATTTTCCTTATAATCAAAGTTCATTCATGAAACGATACAAACTTGGATACTTGTAATAATCTCCATTCTTCTTGTTATAGGCACTACAATCATGTTCTTCTCATTAGGATACACGATATTGATGCTTTGGATTTGTAAGAAAAGCTTTTTTTTCCACCATTTTCCTTATAATCAAAGTTCATTCATGAAATAAGTTAATCTTGGATTCTCATAATAATCTCTATTCTTTTGGTAATTGCTCATGACGATCATGTTTTCCACTATTGATGGCTTGCAAGAAAAACTTTTCTTTCCACTATTGTCCTTACGATATTGATGTTTGGATTTGTAAGAAAAACTTTTTTTCCACTATTGTCCTTATAAGTAATGTTCATCCATGAAGTAAGACAAATATGGATACTCATAATAATCTCCATTCTTTTTGTTATGGGCACTACAATCATGTTCTCCTCATTGGGATACACGACATTGACGCTTTGGTTTGCAAGAAAAGCTTTTTTTTCCATAATGTTCTTTATAATCAATGTTTATCCATGAAATGAGACAAACTTGGATACTCATAATAATCTCCATTCTTTTTGTTATTGGTGCTTCAGCCATGTTCTCTACATTGGTATACATGATATTTACACTTTCGATTAGAGGAAAGACATTTCTTTCCTCTATTTTCCTTATAATCAAAGTTCATCTATGAAATGATACAAACTTGGATACTTGTAATAATCTCCATTCTTTTTGTTATGGGCACTACAATCATATTCTCCCTGTTGGGATAAACAATATCGATGCCTTGGATTTGCAAGAAAAGCTTTTCTTTCCACCATTTTCCTTATAATCAAAGTTTATTTGTGAAATGGGTCAAACTTGGATTCCCATAATAATCTCTATTCTTTTTTGTAATTAAGCACCACAATCATGTTCTTCGCATTGTGATAAATGATATTGATGCTTTGGATTTGCAAGAAAAATTTTTTTTCTGCCATTTTCCTTACAACTAAAGTTCATCCCTAAAATGAGATAAACTTAGATACTTATAATAATCTCCATTCTTTTTGTTATGGGCACAATAATCATGTTCTTGACATTGGGATCCATGATATTCATGATTTGGAATTGCAAGAAAAGCTTTCTTTTCCACCATTTTCCTTATAACCAAAGTTCATTCGTGAAATGAGTCAAGCCTGGATTCTCGTAATAATCTCCATTCTTTTTGTAATTCGGCACTGCAATCATGTTCTCTGCACTGGGATAAATAATATTGATGTTTGGATTTGCAAGAAAAACTTTTCCTTCCACCATTTTCCCTATAATTAATGTTCAACCGTTAAATAAGACAAATGTGGATACTCATAATAATCTACATTCTTTTGGTAATTGGGCACTACAATCATGTTCTCCACATTTGGATAAACGATATTGATATTTTTCATTTGCAAGAAAAACTTTTCTTTCCACCATTTTCCTTATAATTATTGTTAATCCATCAAATGAGACAAACTTGGATACTCGTAATAATCTCCATTCTTTTTGTTATGTGCATAACAATCATATTCTCCTCAGTGAGATAAATGATATTGATGCTTTTGATTTGCAAGAAAAGCTTTTCTTTCCATCATTTTCCTTATAAAAAAAGTTCATTCATCAAATAAGACACACATGGATACCTGTAATTGTCTCTATTAATTTTGTTATAGGCACTACAATCATGTTCTCCTCATTGGGAATACATGATATTGATGCTTTGGATTTGCAAGAAAAGCTTTTCTTTCTACCATTTTTCCTATAATCAAAATTCATTGGTGGAACGAGTCAAACTTGGATTCTCATAAAAATCTCAATTCTTTTTTGTAATTGGGCACTACAATCATATCTCCTCATTGGGATACATGATATTGATGCTCTAGATTTGCAAGAAAAGCTTTTCCTTCCACCATTTTCCTTTAATCGAAGGTCATCCGTGAAATGAGATAAAGTTAGATACTTGTAACAATCTCCATTCTTTTTGTTATGGGCACTATAATCATGTTCTTCGCATTGGGATAAATGATATTGATGTTTTGGATTTGAAAAAAAAGCTTTTCTTTCCACCATTTTCCTTATAATTAATCTTCTTCCATGAAATGAGAAAAACCTGGACACTCAAAATAATCTCCATTCATTTTGTTATGACCACTACGATCATGTTCTCTGCATTGGGATGAACGATATTGATGCTTTTGATTTGGAAGAAAACATTTATTTCCACCAATTTCCTTATAATTAAAGTTCATCCGTGAATGAGACAAACTTTGATACTCATAATAATCTCTAATCATTTTGTTATGATCGCTATAGTCATGTTCTCCTTATTCGAACACACGATATTGATGCCTTGGATTTGCTAGAAAAGCTTCTCTTTGCACCATTTTCTTTATAATAAAAGTTTATCTGTGAAATGAGAAAAATTTGGATACTTGTCATAATCTCCATTCTTTTTGTAATTGAGCACGACAATCATGTTCTCCTTATTGGGATACATGATATTGATGCTTTCGATTTGCAAGAAAAGGTTTTCTTTCAACCATTTTCCATATAACCAAAATTCATCTGTGAAATGAGGCAAACTTGGATACTTGTAATAATCTCTATTCTTTTTGTTATGGGCACTACAATCATGTTCTCCTCATTGGGACACATGATATTGAGGCTTTAGATTTGCAAGAAAAGCTTTTCCTTCCACCATTTTCTTTGTAATCAAAGCTCATCCGTGAAATGAGGTAAACTTGGATACTTGTAATAATCTCCATTCTTTTCACAATTGGGCACTATAATCATGTTCTCTATATTGGGATACATGATATTGATGCTTAGATTTGCAAGAAAAGCTTTTCTTTCTATCATTTTCCTTATAATTAGTGTTTATCTGTGAAATAAGATAAACTTGGATGCTCGTAATAATCTCCATTCATTTTGTTCATGAGCACTGCAATCATGTTCTCTTTATTGGGATACAAGATATTGATGCTTTGGATATGCAGGAAAAGCTTTTCCTTCCACCATTTTCCTTGCAATCAAAGTTCATCCGTGAAATGAGATAAACTTGTATAGTTGTAATAATCTCCATTCCTTTTGTTGTGGGCACTACAATCATGTTCTCCGCATTTGGATACATGATATTGATGCTTTGGATTTGCAAGGAAAGCTTTTCTTTCCACCATTTTCCTTATAATTAAGGTTCTTCCGTGAAATGAAAAAACTTGGATACTCGAAATAATCTCCATTTTTTTTGTTATGAGCACTATAATCATGTTCTCCTCATTGGGACACACGATATTGAATCTTTGGATTTTACAAGAAACGCTTTTCCTTCCACCATTTTCTAAATAATCAAAGTTTATCTATCAAATAAGAGATACTTGGATACTCATAATAAATTCCATTCTTTTTGTTATCGGCACTACAATCATGTTCTCCACTTTGGGAAGCATGATATTGATGCTTTGGATTTGTAAGAAAAGCTTTTCTTTTCACCATTTTCCTTGTAATTAATGTTCATTTGTGAAATGAGACAAACTTTGACACTTGTAATAAACTCTAATTTTATGTTATGGGCACTACAATCATGTTTTCCTCATTGGGATACACGATATTGATGCCTTGGATTTGCAAGAAAAGCTTTTCTATTCACCATTTTCCTTATAATAAAAGTTCATTCGTGAAATGAGTCAAACATGAATTCTCAATATAATCCCCATTCTTTTGGTAATTGGGCACTACAATCATGTTTTTCACATGAGGATAGATGATATTGATGTTTGGATTTGCAAGAAAAACTTTTATTTGCACCATTTTCCTTATAATTAATGTTCTTCTGTGAAATGAAACAAATTTGGATACTTGTAACAATCTCCATTCTTTTTTTTATGAGCGCAACAATCATGTTTTCCTCATTGGGATACACGATATTGATGCTTTGGATTTGCAAGAAAAGCTTTTCTTTCTACCATTTTCCTTATAACCAAAGTTCATTCGAGAAATGAGACAAACTTAGATACCTGTAATAATCTCTAATTTTTTTGTTATGGGCCCTACAATCATGTTCTCTTTATTGCGATACATGATCTTGATGCTTTGGATTTGCAAGAAAAGCTTTTCTTTCCATAAATTTCCTTATAACCAAGTTCATTCGTGAAATAAGTCAAGCTTGGATTCTCATAATAATCTCCATTCATTTTGTAATTGGGCACTACAATCATGTTCTCCACATTGGGATAAATGATATTGATGTTTGGATTTGCAAAAAAAAACTTTTCTTTCAACCATTTTCCTTATAATTAAATTTCATCCATGAAATCAGACAAACATGGATACTTGTAATAATCTCTATTCTTTTTATTATGGGCACTACAATCATGTTCTCCATATTAGGATACCTGATATTGATGCTTTGGATTTCTAAGAAAAGCTTTTCTTTCCACCATTTTCCTTATAATCAAAGTTCATCACTGAAATGAGATAAACTTGGATACTGGTAATAACCTCCATTTTTTTACGGGCATTACAATCATGTTCTTCACATTGGGATACATGATATTGATGCTTTGGATTTAGAAGAAATACATTTTTTTTGCCATTTTCCTTAAAATCAAAGTTCATCCATGAAACGATGCAAACTTGGATACTTGTAATGATCTCCATTCCTTTTGTTATAGGCACTACAGCGATGTTCTTCTCATTGGGATACCGATATTGATGCTTTGGATTTGCAAGAAAAGCTTTTCTTTCCACCACTTGCCTTATAATCAAAGTTCATCCATGAAAAGAGACAAACTTGGATACTTGTAATAATCTGCATTCATTTTGTTAGGGGCACTACAATCATGTTCGCCTCATTACAATACACGATATTGATGCTTTGGATTTGCAAGAAAAGCTTTTCTTTCCACCATTTTCTTAAAATCAAAGTTTATCCGTGAAATGAGACAAACTTGGATACTTGTCATATTCTCCTTTTTTTTTGTAATTGGGCACTACAATCACGTTCTCCACATTTGGATGAACAATATTGATGCTTTGGATTTGAAAGAAAAACTTTTCTTTCCACCATTTTCTTTATAATTAATGTCCATTTGTGAAATGAGACAAACCTGGATACTCATAATTATCCCCATTCTTTTTATTATGGCACTACAACCATGTTCTTCTCATTGGGATACACGATACTGATGCTTTGGATTTTCAAGAAAAGCTTTTCTTTCCACCATTTCCCTTATAATCAAAGTTCATCCATGAAATAAGACAAACTTGGATACTTGTAATAATCCCCATTCTTTTTGTTATGGGCATTACAATCATGTTCTCCTTATTGGGATACACGTTATTAATGCTTTGGATTTGCAAGAAAAGCTTTTCTTTCCAACATTTTCCTTAGAATAAATGTTCATTGGTGAAATGAGTCAAACTTAGTTTCTCATAATAATCTCCATTCTTTTTGTAATTGGGCACTACAATCATGTTTTTTCACATTAGGATACATGATATTGATGCTTTGGATTTGCAAGAAAAGCTTTTTTTTCTAGCATTTTCCTTATAATTAATGTTCATCCATGAAATGAGACAAACTTGGATACTCGTAATAATCTGCATTCATTTTGTTTTCAGCACTACAATCATGTTCTCCTCATTGGGATACACAATATTAATGCTTTAGATTTGCAAGAAAAGCTATTCTTTTTACCATTTTCCTTATAATGAAAGTTCATTCATGAAATAGAGTCAAGCTTGGATTCTCACAATAGTCTCTATTTTTTTTCTGTAATTGGGCACTACAATCATGTTCTCCATATTGAGATAAATGATATTGATAGTTTGGATTTGAAAGAAAACTGTTCTTTCCACCATTTTCCTGATAATTAATGTTCATCTGCAAAATGAAACAAACTTAGACACTCATAATAATCTCCATTCCTTTTGTCAAGAGTATTACAATCATGCTCTCCTCATTGGGACACACGATATTGATGCTTTGGATTTGCAAGAAATGCTTTTCTTTCCACCATTTTCCTTTTAATCAAAGTTCATCCGTGAAATGAGACAAACTTGTATACTTATAATAATTTCCATTCTTTTTGTTATGGGCCTAACAATCATGTTTTCGTCATTGGGATACACGATATTGATGCTTTAGATTTGCAAGAAAAGCTCTTCTTGGTACCATTTTCCTTATAATCAAAGTTTATCCATGAAATGAGACAAACTCGGATACTTGCAACAATCTCCATTCATTTTGTTCTGGGTGCTACAATCACGTTCTCCTAATTGGGATGCACGATATTGATGGTTTAGATTTACAAAAAAAAGCTTTTCTTTCCACCATTTTTCTTATAACCAAAGTTCATTCGTGAAATAAGTCAAGCTTGTATTCTCATAATAATCTTCATTCTTTTTGTTATGGGCCTTACAATCATGTTCTCCACATTGGGACACACGATATTTATGCTTTGGATTTGCAATAAAAGCTTTTCTTTCCACCATTTTCCTTATAACTAAAGTTCATCCATGAAATAAGACAAACTTGGATACTTGTAATAATCTCCATTCCTTTTGTTATGGGCACTATAATCATGTTCTCCTCATTGGGATACACAATATTGACGCTTTGGATTTACAAGAAAAGCTTTTCTTTCCACCATTTTCCTTATAACCAAAGTGCATTCGTGAAATGAGTCAAGCTAGGATTCTCATAATATTCTCCATTCTTTTTGTAATTAGGCACTACAATCATGTTCTCCACATTGGGATGAATGATATTGATGCTTCAGATTTGAAAGAAAAAACTTTTTTTTCCATCATTTTCCTTATAATTAATGTTCTTCCACAAAATAAGAAAAACTTGGAACTCGTAATAATCTCCATTCCTTTTGTTATGAGCACCATAATCATGTTCTCCTCATTGGGACAAATGATATTCATGCTTTGGATTTGCAAGAAAAGCTTTTCATTCCAACATTTTCCTTATAATTAAAGTGCATTTGTGAAATGAGACAAACTTGGATATGTCTAATAATCTCTATTCTTTTTGTTATGGGCATTACAATCATGTTCTCCTTATTGGGATACAAGATATTGATGCTTTGGATTTGCAAGAAAAGCTTTTCTTTCCACCATTTTCCTTACAGATGATGTTCATCCATGAAATGAGACAAATTTGGATACTCATAATAATCTCCATTGATTTTGTTATAAGCACTACATTCATGTTCTCCTCATTTGGATACACGATATTAATGCTTTGGATATGCAAGAAAAGCTTTCTTTCCACGATTTTCTCTATAATCAAAGTTCATTCATGAAATGAGTCAAACTTGGATTCTCAAAATAATCTCTATTCTTTTTGTAATTGTGCACTATAATCTTGTTGTCCACATTGGGATGAATGATATTTATTCTTAGGATTTGAAAGAAAAACTTTTCTTTCCACCATTTTCCTTATAATTAGTTTTCATCTATGAAATGAGACAAACTTGAATACTCCTAATAATCTCTATTCTTTTTGTTATGAGCACTACAATATGTTCTCCTCATTGGGACACATGATATTGATGCTTTGGATTTACAAGGAAAGCTTTCTTTCCACCATTTTCCTATAATCAAAGTTGATTGGTTAAATAAGTCAAACATCGATTCTTATAATAATCTCTATTCTATTTGTAATTGGGCACTACAATCATGTTCTCCACATTGGGATACATGGTATTGATGCTTGGATTTGCTATAAAAGCTTTTCTTTCCATCATTTTCCTTATAATTAATGTTCATCCGTGAAATGAGACAAACTTGGATGCTCATAATTATCTCCATTCATTTTGTTTATGAGCACTATAGTCATGTTCTCCCCATAGAGATACACGATATTGATGCTTTGGATTTATAAGAAAAGCTTTTCTCTCTACCGTTTTCCTTATAACTGAAGTTCATCCATGAAGTGAGACAAACTTGGATACTTGTCATAGTCTCCATTCTTTTTGTTATGGGCATGGGCATTATAGTAATGTTCTCCTCATTGGGATACACAATATTGACGCTTTGGATTTGCAAGAAAAGCTTTTCCTTCCACTATTTTCTTTATAACCAAAGTTCATTCGTGAAATGGGTCAAGCTTTGATTCTCATAACAGTCTCCATTCCTTTTTGTAACTGGGCACTACAATCATGTTCTCCACATTGGGATAAATGATATTGATGTTTTGGATTTGAAAGAAAAGCTTTTCTTTCCACCATTTTCCTTATAATTAATCTTTTCTATGAAATGAGAAAAACTTGGATACTCATAATAATCTCCATTCTTTTTGTTATGAGCACTACAATCATGTTCTCTGTATTGGGATGAACGATATTGATTCTTTCGATTTGGAAGAAAAAACATTTATTTCCACCATTTTCCTTATAATTAAACTTTATGCATGAAATAAGACAAACTTTGATACTCATAACAATCTCCATTCATTTTGTTATGAGCATTACAGTCATATTCTCCTCATTGCGACATAATAATCTCCATTCATTTTGTTATGACATTACAGTCATATTCTCCTCATTGTGACATATAATATTGATGCTTTGGATTTGCTAGAAAAGCTCTTCTTTCCACCATTTTCCTTAAAATCAAAGTTCAACTGTGAAATGAGACAAACATGGATACCGGTATTAATCTCCATTCATTTTGTTATGGGCACTACAATCATGTTCTCCTTATTGGGATACATGATATTGACGCTTTGGATTTGAAAAGAAAAACTCTTCTTACCACCATTTTCCTTATAATCAAAGCTTATCCATGAAACAAGACAAACTTGGATGCTTGTAATAATCTCTTTTCTTTTGTTATGGCCATTACAACCATCTTCTTCTCATTCGAATACACGATATTGATGCTTTGGATTTGTAAGAAAAGCTTTTCTTTCCAGCATTTTCCTTATAACCAAAGTTCATTCATGAAATGAGTCAAGCTTGGATTCTCATAATAATCCCCATTCCTTTTGCAATTGGGCACTACAATCATGTTCTCCGCATTAGGATACAAGATATTGATGCTTTGAATTTGCAGGAAAAGCTTTTCTTCCCACTATTTTCCTTATAATCAAAGTTTATCTATGAAATGAGATGAATTTGGATACTTGTCATAATCTTCATTTTTTTTGTAATTAGGCACTACAATCATGTTCTCCACATTTGGATGAACAATATTGATGCCATGGACTTGGAAGAAAAGCTATTATTTCCACTATTTTCCTTATCATTAATGTTCATCCGTGAAATGATACAAACTTGGATACTTATCAACGTCTCCATTCTTTTTGTTATGAGCATTACAATTATGTTCTCCTTATTAGGATACATGATATTGATGCTTTGGATTTGCAGGAAAAGTTTTTCTTTGCACGATTTTCCTTGTCATCAAAGTTTATTTGTGAAATAAGTCAAGCTTGGATTCTCACAATCATCTCTATTTTTTTGTAATTAGGCACTATAATCATGTTATCCACATTCGGATAAACAATATTAATGCTATGGATTTGAAAGGAGAACTTTTCTTTCCACCATTTTCCTTATAATTAATGTTCATCTGTGAAATGAGACAAACTTGGATACTCGCAATAATATCCATTACTTTTGTTATGAGTACTATAATCATGCTCTCCTCATTGGGACACATGATATTGACGCTTTGGATTTCTTGAAAAAGCTTTTGTTTCACCATTTTCCTTATAACCAAAGTTCATTCATAAAATGAGTCAAGCTTGGATTCTCATAACAATCTCCATTCTTTTCACAATTGGGCACTATAATCATGTTTTCCATATTGGGATATGCGATATTGATGCTTGGATTTGCAAGAAAAGCTTTTCTTTCTATCATTTTCCTTATAACTAATGTTCATCCATGAAATGAGACAAACTTGGATACTCGTAATAATTTCCATTCACTTTGTTTATGAGCACTACAATCATGTTCTTCTCATTGGGATACAAGATATTGATGCTTTCAATTTGCAAGAAAAGGTTTTCTTCCCACCATTTTCCTTATAACCAAAGTTTATATGTGAAATGAGACAAACTCGAATACTTGTAATAATCTCCATTCTTTTTGTTATGGGCAACATAATCATGTTCTCCTCATTGGGACACATGATATCGATGCTTTTGGATTTGCAAGAAAAGCTTTTCCTTCCACTATTTTCCTTGTAATCAAAGTTTATCTATGAAATGAGAAAAACTTGGATACTTGTAATAATCTCCATTCTTTTTGTTTTGGGCACTACAATCATGTTCTCCACATTGGGATACAAGATATTGATGCTTTGGATTTGCAAGAAAACTTTTTCTTTCCACCATTTTTCTTATAATTAATGTTCTTCCATGAAATGAGAAAAACATAGATACTCGTTATAATCTCCATTTTTTTTTGTTATGAGCACTATAATCATGTTCTCTTTATTAGGACACACGATATTGATTCTTTGGATTTGCAAGAAAAGCTTTTCCTTCCACCATTTTCCAAATAATCAAAGTTTATCCGTGAAATAAAAAAAACTTGGATACTCGTAATAAACTCCATTCTTTTTGTTATTGGCACTACAATCATATTCTCCACCTTCGGATACATGATATTGATGCTTTGGTTTTGTAGGAAAAGCTTTTCTTTCTACCATTTTCCTTATAATTAATGTTCATCCATGAAATGAGACAAACTTTGATAATCATAATAAACTCCAATCTTTATGTTATGGGCACTACAATCATGTTCTCCTCTTTGCGATACAAGATATTGATGCTTTGGATTTGCAAGAAAAGCCTTTGTTTTTCCACCATTTTTCTTAGAATCAAAGTTCATCCGTGAAATGAGACAAATTTGGATACTTATAATAATCTCCATTCTTTTTGTTATTGGCATTACAACCATTCTTTTTGTAATTGGAAGTTAGAATCATTTTCTTGACATTAGGTTAAATGATATCGATGCTTTGGATTTGAAACAAAAACCCTTTTCCTTTTATTGAAAGTTCATCCATGAAATAAGACAAACTTGCATACTTATAATAATCTCCATTCTTTTTGTTATGGGCCCTACAATCATGTTCTACTGATTGGGACACACGATATTGATGTTTTGGATTTGCAAGAAAAGCTTTTCCTTCCCCTATTTTCCTCATAACAAAAGTTCATTCGTGAATTGAGTTAAACTTGGATTCACATAATAATTTCCATTCTTTTCATAATTGGGCACAACAATTATATTCTGCACATTGGGATACACGATATTGATGCTTTGGATTTGCAAGAAAAGCTTTTCTTTCAACCATTTTCCTTATCACCAAAGTTTATCCATGAAATAAGACACACTTGGATACTTGTAATAATCTTCATTCTTTTTGTTATGGGCACTACAATCATTTTCTTCTCATTGGGATACACGATATTGATGCTTTGGATTTGCAAAAAAAGCTTTCATTTACACTATTTTCCTTATAATCAAAGTTCATTCGTGAAATGAGTCAAACTTGGATTCTCATAATAATCTCCACTCCTTTGGTAATTGGACGCTAAAATCATGTTTTCCACATTGGGATAAACGATATTTTTGTTTGGATTTCCAAGAAAAGCTTTTTTTTTACCATTTTCCTAATAATTAATGTTCATCCATGAAATGAGATAAACTTGGATACTCGTAATCATCTCCATTCTTTTTGTTATGGGCACAAGAATCAGGTTCTCCTCATTGGGATACACGATATTGATGCTTTGGAATTCCAAGAAAAGTTTTTTTTTTCCACCATTTTCCTTTTAATCAAAGTTCATTCGTGAAATGAGACAAACTTGGATGCTTGTAATAATGTCTAATTCTTTTTGTTATGGGCACAACAATTATGTTCCCCTTATTGGGATACACAATATTAATGCTTTGGATTTGCAAGGAAAAACTTTTCTTTCCACCATTTTCCTTATAAGGAAAGTTCATCCATGAAATGATACAAACTTGGATACTTATAATAATCTCCATTCTTTTTGTAATGGGCACTACAATCATGTTCTCCTCATTGGGATACACGATATTGATTCTTTGGATTTACAAGAAAAGTTTTTGTTTCCACCATTTTTCTCATAATTAATGTTCTTCCATTAAATGAGAAAAACTTGGATACTCGTTATAATCTCTATTTTTTTTGTGATGAGCACTATAATCATGTTCTCTTTATTGTGACACACGATATTGATTCTTTGGATTTGCAAGAAAAGCTTTTCCTTCCACCATTTTTCAAATAATCAAAGTTCATCTGTGAAATGAGATAAACTTGGATACGTATAATAATCTCCATTCTTTTTGTAATGGGCACTGCAATCATGTTCTCCTCATTGGGATACATGATATTGATGCTTTGGATTTGCAAGAAAAGCTTTTCTTTCCACCATTTTTCTTATAATTAATGTTCTTCCATGAAATGAGAAAAACCTGGATACTCGTTATAATCTCCATTCTTTTTGTTATGAGCACTATAATCATGTTCACGTTATTGGGACACACGATATTGATTCTTTGGATTTGCAAGAAAAGCTTTTCCTTCCACCATTTTCCAAACAATCAAAGTTTATCCATGAAATAAGAGAAACTTAGATACTCGTAATAAACTTCATTCCTTTTGTTATTGGCACTACCATCATATTCTCCACTTTGGGATACACGATATTGATGCTTTGGTTTTGTAAGATAAGCTTTTCTTTCTACCATTTTCCTTGTAATTAATGTTCGCCCGTGAAATGAGACAAACTTTGATACTCATAATAAACTCCAATCTTTATGTTATGGGCACTACAATCATGTTCTCCTCCTTGCGATACACGATATTGATGCTTCGGATTTGCAAGAAAAGCCTTTTTTTTCACCATTTTTCCTATAATCAAAGTTCATCCATGAAATGAGACAAATTTGGATACTTAAAATAATCTCCATTCATTTTGCTATTGGCGTTACAACCATTCTTTTTGTAATTGGATGCTAGAATCATCTTCTCGATGTTGGGTTAAATGCTATTGATGCTTTGGATTTGAAACAAAAACTATTTTCCTTTTAATGAAAGTTCATCCATGAAATAAGACAAACTTGCATACTTATAATAATCTCTATTCTTTTTGTTTTGGGTGCTACAATCATGTTCTACTCATTGGGACACATGATATTGATGCTTTGGATTTGCAAGAAAAGCTTTTTCTTTCCCCCATTTTCCTTATAACAAAAGTTTATTCATGAATTGAGTTAAGCTTGGATTCACATAATAATCTCCATTATTTTCATAATATGGCACTACAATTATGTTCTCCACATTGGGATACACGATATTGATGCTTTAGATTTACAAGAAAAGCTTTTCTTTCCACCGTTTTCCTTATAGGAAAAGTTCATCCATGAAATGATACAAACTTGGATACGTATAATAATCTCTATTCTTTTTGTAATGGGCACTACAATCGTGTTCTCCTCATTGGGATACATGATATTGATGCTTTGGATTTGCAAGAAGAGCTTTTCTTTCCACCATTTTCCCTATCACCAAAGTTTATCCATGAAATGGGACAAACTTGGATACTTGCAATAATCTCCATTCTTTTTGTTATGGGTGCTACAATCATTTTCTCCTTATTGGGATACACAATATTGATGTTTTGGATTTGCAAAAAAAGCTTTCATTTTCACCATTTCCCTTATAATCAAAGTTCATTCCTGAAATGAGTTAAACTTGGATTCTCATAATAATCTCCATTCTTTTGGTAATTAGGCACTACAATCATGTTTTCCACATTGGCATAAATGATATTTTTGTTTGGATTTCCAAGAAAAGCTTTTTTTTTCCACCATTTTCCTTACAATTAATGTTTATCCATGAAATGAGATAAACTTGGATACTCATAATAATCTCCATTCTTTTTGTTATGGGCACAAGAATCAGGTTCTCCTCATTGGAATACACGATATTGATGCTTTGTAATTGCAAGAAAAGGTTTTTTTTCCACCATTTTCCTTTTAATCAGAGGTCATCTGTGAATTGAGACAAACTTGATGCTTGCAATAATGTCCATTCTTTTTGTTATGGGCATAACAATCATGATCCCTCATTAGGATACACAATATTAATGCTTTGGATTTGCAAGGAAAAACTTTTCTTTCCACCATTTTCCTTATAAGGAAAGTTCATCCATGAAATGATACAAACTTGGATACTTATAATAATCTCCATTCTTTTTGTAATGGGCACTGCAATCATGTTCTCCTCATTGGGATACATGATATTGATGCTTTGGATTTGCAAGAAAAGCTTTTCTTTCCACCATTTTCCTTATCACCAAAGTTTATCCATGAAATGAGACAAACTTTGATACTTGTAATAATCTCCATTTGTTTTGTTATGGGCACTACAATCATTTTCTCCTCATTGGGATACACGATATTGATGTTTTGGATTTGCAAAAAAAGCTTTCATTTTCACCATTTCCCTTATAATCAAAGTTCTTTCCTGAAATGAGTCAAACTTAGATTCTCATAATAATCTCCATTCTTTTGGTAATTAGGTGCTACAATCATGTTTTCCACATTGGGATAAACGATATTTTTGTTTGGATTTCCATGAAAAGCTTTTTTTTCCACCATTTTCCTTACAATTAATGTTCATCCATGAAATGAGATAAACTTGGATACTCTTAATAATCTCCATTCTTCTTGTTATGGGCACAAGAATCAGGTTCTCCTCATTGCGATACACAATATTGATGTTTTGGAATTGCAAGAAAAGTTTTTTTTTCCACCATTTTTCTTTTAATCAAAGGTCATCCGTGAAATGAGATAAACTTGGATGCTTACAATAATGTCCATTCTTTTTGTTATGGGCATAACAATCATGTTCCCCTCATTGGGATATACAATATTACTGCTTTGGATTTGCAAGGAAAAACTTTTCTTTCCACCATTTTCCTTATAAGGAAAGTTCATCCATGAAAGGATACAAACTTGGATACTTATAATAATCTCCATTCTTTTTGTAATGGGCACTGCAATCATGTTCTCCTCATTGGGATACATGATATTGATGCTTTGGATTTGCAAGAAAAGCTTTTCTTTCCACCATTTTTCTTATAAATAATGTTCTTCCAAGAAATGAGAAAAACATGGATACTCGTTATAATCTCCATTTTTTTTGTTATGAGCACTATAATCATGTTCTCTTTATTGGGACACACGATATTGATTCTTTGGATTTGCAAGAAAAGCTTTTCCTTCCACCATTTTCCAAATAATCAAAGTTCATCCATGAAATAAGAGAAATTTGGATACTCGTAATAAACTCCATTTTTTTTGTTATTGGCACCATAATCATATTCTCCATATTGGGATACATGATATTGATGCTTTGGATTTGTAAGAAAAGCTTTTCTTTCTACCATTTTCCTTGTAATTAGTGTTCATCCATGAAATGAGATAAACTTTGATATTTATAATAAACTCCAATCTTTATGTTATGGGCACTACAATCATGTTCTCCTCCTTACGATACACGATATTAATGCTTTGGATTTGCAAGAAAAGCCTTTTTTTCCATCGTTTTTCTTATAATCAAAGTTCATCCATGAAATGAGACAAATTTTGATACTTATAATAATCTCCATTCTTTTTGTAATTGGATGCTAGAATCATCTTCTTGACATTGGGTTAAATGATATTGATGCTTTGGATTTGAAACAAAAACCATTTTCCTTTTAATGAAAGTTCATCCATGAAATAAGACAAACTTGCATACTTACAATAATCTCCATTCTTTTTGTTATGGGCACTATAATCACGTTCTACTCATTGGGACACACGATATTGATGCTTTGGATTTGCAAGAAAAGCTTTTCTTTCCCCCATTTTCCTTATAACAAAAGTTCATTCGTGAATTGAGTTAAGCTTGGATTCACATAATAATCTCCATTCTTTTCATAATTGGGCACTACAATTATGTTCTCCACATTGGGATACACGATATTAATGCTTTGCATTTGCAAGAAAAGCTTTTCTTTCCATCATTTTCCTTATCACCAAAGTTTATCCATGAAATGAGATAAACTTGGATACTTGTAATAATCTCCATTCTTTTTGTTATGGGCACTACTGTCACTTTCTCCCCATTGGGATACATGATATTGATGCTTTGGATTTGCAAAAAAAACTTTCATTTACACCATTTTAATTAGAATCAAAGTTCATTCATGTAATGAGCGAAACTTGGATTCTCATAATAATCTCCATTCTTTTGGTAATTGGGTGCTACAATCATGTTTTCCACATTGGGGTAAACGATATTTTTGTTTGGATTTCCAAGAAAAGGTTTTTTTTCCACCATTTTCCTTATAATTAATGTTCATCCATGAAATGAGATAAACTTGGATACTCGTAATAATCTCCATTCTTTTTGTTATAGGCACAAGAATTAGGTTCTCCTCATTGGGATGCATGATATTGATGGTTTGGAATTCCAAGAAAAGTTTTTTTTCCTTTATTTTCCTTTTAATTAAAGTTCATTCATGAAATGAGACAAACTTGGATGCTTGTAATAATGTCCATTCTTTTTGTTATGGGCACAACAATCATGTTCCCCTCATTAGGATACACAATATTAATGCTTTGGATTTGCAAGGAAAAACATTTCTTTCCACCATTTTCCTTATAAGGAAAGTTTATCCATGAACGATACAAACTTGGATACTTATAATAATCTCCATTCTTTTTGTAATGGGCACTGCAATCATGTTCTCCTCATTGGGATACACGATATTGATTCTTTGGATTTGCAAGAAAAGCTTTTGTTTCCACCATTTTTCTTATAATTAATGTTCTTTCATTAAATGAGAAAAACTTGGATACTCATTATAATCTCTATTTTTTTTGTTATGAGCACTATTATCATGTTCTCTTTATTGGGACACACGATATTGATTCTTTGGATTTGCAAGAAAAGCTTTTCCTTCCACCATTTTTTAAATAATCAAAGTTCATCCGTGAAATGAGATAAACTTGGATACTTATAATAATCTCCATTCTTTTTGTAATAGGCACTACAATCATGTTCTCCTCATTGGGATACATGATATTGATGCTTTGGATTTGCAAGAAAAGCTTTTCTTTTCACCATTTTTCTTATAATTAATGTTCTTCCATGAAATGAGAAAAACTTGGATGCTCATTATAATCTCTATTTTTTTTGTTATGAGCACTATAACCATGTTCACTTTATTAGGACACACGATATTGATTCTTTGGATTTGCAAGAAAAGCTTTTCCATCCACCATTTTCCAAATAATCAAAGTTCATCCATGAAATAAGAGAAACTTGGATACTCATAATAAACTCTATTCTTTTTGTTATTAGCACTACAATCATATTCTCCACTTTGTGATACATGATATTGATGCTTTGGTTTTGTAAGAAAAGCTTTTCTTTCTACCATTTTCCTTGTAATTAATGTTCGTCCGTGAAATGAGACAAACTTTGATACTCATAATAAACTCCAATCTTTATGTTATGGGCACTACAATCATGTTCTCCTCCTTGCGATACACGATATTGATGCTTTGGATTTGCAAGAAAAGCCTTTTTTTCCACCATTTTTCTTGTAATCAAAGTTCATCAATGAAATGAGACAAATTTGGATACTTATAATAATCTCCATTCTTTTTGTTATTGGCGTTACAACCATTCTTTTTGTAATTGGACACTAGAATCATCTTCTCAACCTTGGGTTAAATGATATTGATGCCTTGGATTGGAAACAAAAACCGTTTTCCTTTTAATGAAAGTTCATCCATGATATAAGACAAACTTGCATACCTTTAATAATCTCCATTCTTTTTGTTATGGGCGCTACAATCATGTTCTACTCATTGGGACACACGATATTGATGCTTTGGATTTGAGAGAAAAGCTTTTCTTTCCCTCATTTTCCTTATAACAAAAGTTCATTCATGAATTGAGTTAAGCTTGGATTCACATAATAATCTCCATATTTTCATAATTGGGCACTACAATTATGTTCTCTACATTGGGATACACGATATTGATGATTTGGATTTGCTAGAGAAGCTTTTCTTTCCACCATTTTCCCTATCACCAAAGTTTATCCATGAAATGAGACAAACCTGGATGCTTGTAATAATCTCCATTCTTTTTGTTATGGGTACTACAATCATTTTTTCCTCTGTGGGATACACGATATTGATGTTTTGGATTTGCAAAAAAAAGCTTTCATTTTCACCGTTTTCCTTATAATCAAAGTTCATTCGTGAAATATGTCAAACTTGGATTCTCATAATAATCTCCATTCTTTTGGTAATTAGGTGCTACAATCATGTTTTCCATATTGGGATAAACAATATTTTTGTTTGGATTTCCAAGAAAAGGTTTTTTTTTTCCACCATTTTCCTTACAATTAATATTCATCCATGAAATGAGATAAACTTGGATACTCGTAATAATCTCCACTCTTTTTGTTAGGGGCACAAGAATCAGGTTCTCCTCATTGGGATACACAATATTGATGCTTTGGAATTGCACGAAAAGTTTTGTTTTCCACCATTTTCCTTTTAATCAAAGGTTATTCGTGAAATGAGATAAATTTGGATGCTTGCAATAATGTCCATTCTTTTTGTTATGGGCACAACAATCATGTTACCCGTATTAGGATACACAATATTAATGCTTTGGATTTGCAAGAAAAAACTTTTCTTGCCACCATTTGCCTTATAAGGAAAGTTCATCCATGAAATGATACAAACTTGGATACTTATAATAATCTCCATTCTTTTTGTAATAGGCACTACAATCATGTTCTCCTTATTGGGATACATGATATTGATGCTTTGGATTTGCAAGAAAAGCTTTTCATTACACCATTTTCCTTATATCAAAGTTCATTGGTGAAATGAGTCAAACTTGGATTCTTATTACAATCTCCATGCTTTTTTGTAATTGGGCACTACAATCATGTTCACATTGGGATAAATGATATTGATGCTTTAGATTTGCAAGAAAAACTTTTCTTTCCACCATTTTCCTTATAATCAATATTCATCCGTGAAATGAGACAAACTTGGATACTTGTAAGAATTTTCATTCTTTTGGTAATTGGGCACTAAAATCATGTTTTCCACATTGGGGTAAACAATATTGATGTTTTGGATTTGCAAGAAAAACTTTTCTTTCCACCATTTTCCTTATAATTAATGTTCATCTGTGAAATGATACAAACTTGGATACTCATAATAATCTCCATTCATATTGTTATGAGCACTACAATCATGTTATCCTCAATGGAATACACGATATTGATGCTTTGGATTTGCAAGAAAAGCTCTTATTTCCACCATTTTCGTTATAATCAAAGTTCATCCATGAAATGTGACAAACTTGGATACTCGCAATAGTCTCCATTCTTTTTCTTATTGGCACTACAATCATGTTCTCCACATTAGGATACATGATATTGATGCTTTGGATTTGGAAGAAAAACATTTCTTTCCACCATTTTTCTTATAATCAAAGTTCATCTATGAAATTTGTCAAACTTGGATTCTCACAATAATAGCCATTCTTTTTGTAATTGAGTGCAACAATCATGTTCTTCGTATTGGAATAAACGATGTTGATACTTTGGATTTGAAAGAAAACTTTTCTTGCCACCATTTTCCTTCTAACTAATGTTCATCTGTGAAATGAGACAAACTTGCATACTTGTACTAATCTCTATTCTTTTTATTATGAGCACTATAATAATATTCTGCTCTTTGGGACACACGATATTGATGCTTTAGATTTGCAAGAAAAGCTTCACTTTCCACCAATTTTCTTATAATTAAAGTTCATCCGTGAAATGAGACAAACTTGGATACTTGAAATAATCTCCATTCTTTTTGTTATTGGCACCACAATCATGTTCTCCTCGTTGGGACACGCGATATTGATGTTTGGATTTGTAAGAAAAACTTTTCTTAGCACCATTTCCCTTATAATTAATGTTCATCCGTGAAATGAGACAAACTTGGATACTCATAATAGTCTCCATTCTTTTTGTTATGAGCACTGCAATCATGTTCTCCTCATTGAGACACACACTATTGTTGGTTTGGATATGAAAGAAAAGCTTTTCTTTCTACCATTTTCCTTGTAATTATGGTTTATCCGTGAAATGAGACAAACTTAAATACTTGTAATAATCTCTATTCTCTTTGTTATTGAACTGTACAAACACGTTCTCCTCATCAGGATGCACGATACTGATGCTTTGGATTTGCAAGAAAAGCTTTTCTTTCCATAATTTTCCTTGTAATCAAAGTTCATTCGTGAAACGAGTCAAACTTGGATTCTCATAATTATCTCTATTCTTTAAGTAATTGGGCGCTGCAATCATGTTCTTAGCATTGAGATAAATGATATTGATGTTTGGATTTGCAGGAAAAACTTTTTTTTCCACCATTTTCCTTATAATTAACATTAATACGTGAAATGAGACAAACTTGCATACTCGTAATAATCTCTATTCTTTTTTTATGAGTACTACAATCATGTCCTCCTCATTGGGGCACACAATATTGATGCTTTGGATTTGAAAGAAAAGCCTTTCTTTCCACCATTTTCCTTGTAATTAATGTTCATCCGTGAAATGGGACAAACATGGATACTTATAATAATCTCCACTCTTTTTATTATAAGCACTGCAATCATGTTCTCCTCATTGGGACACATAATATTGATGCTTTGGATATGAATGAAAAGCTTTTCTTTCTACCATTTTCCTTGTAATTATTGTTTATCCATGAAATAAGACAAACTTGGAAACTTATTGTAGACACCTTATTATGTTCGGGCTAATTTTTAACAATCTAGGACATGGATGTGAGAGGGGGCGATGATATCAAAAAGTGTTTTAAAGAGGTCAAGGAGGCCTAGGGATCATATCAAAGGTAAATGCAAGGTTGTGGCATCAAATGGCATAGTTCAAGGTGTCCGAGGATAAAATATATGAGAAATTCATAATTTTACTTGAATGTATCGATAAATGGTTCTCATATATTGATACAATGCTCTAACATGCCAAAAATTTGAAATGTCCCCATTTGTATTGATATAGCATGTGGATGTATCGATACATGAGCCTCTGTATTGATACAGGACCTCATGTATCGATACTAGGCCATGGCAAGACCTAAACATGCATTCTCTAAAGAAATGTATCGATACATATCAACATGTATCGATACAATGGTTCCTGGTATCGATACATATCAACATGTATTGATATAGTGGTTCCTCATATGATACAATGGTTCATAGTATCGATACAATGATCATTGTATTGATACCATCAAGGGTTTTGGACCAAATGTATGGATATATTATGCAATGTATTGATACATGCAGGCCATTTTCATGGTCCGAGTATTTTTGACTCATCCACCATTGATCCAAAATCATTTAGTAAATCATTTAGTGGCTTCGATCTATGTCCTAGAAAAGAAGCCACCATACCCGCCATGGTACAACCTAACGCCCACTATGAATACCATGCTGGGCCAGCGGGGTATGACATTGAGAACTGCACGTATTTCAAACAAAATGTGCAAAATCTAATCAACACAAAAGTCTTGTAGTTTGGGATGAACCAGGGACCAAATGTTGATCCTAATCCTTTACCAAACAACACTAAGCTAGCCATCAACATGATCGATACTAAGCCATAGAAATTATGTCCTTCCACTAAGGCTTGATTTTGATGACGGGGCCATGACAGAGCCCCTACACTTTTCTTGTCCCTTTCATGTAATGTCAAGAAATGAAAACTTGCCTGCCCTCACCCAAAGGCAGGTAGGTGTCCTACATAAGGGGCATTTGTTATCAAACATTATCGATGAAATGGCTTTTGCATATATCATTCCATATTTTATACCTCTATCACTTTTCAATCTCTTTGTCTCAATTACTCTTTTGCCTCTATTTTTATCCAAATCTTTTGGTTGTGTGTGTGCCTCTTGCAAAGCCTATTTCTTCACCCTTTTAGGTGTCCTAATGATAGTGACATGGATGTGTCTAATGGGTCTTTGAAGATTGATTTCGAATAGTCAATTTACGCTAGCGAAGTTGATCCTAAAGAAGGTTTCGAAGAAAGCTTTGTACCACCAGATGTCTTATAGTTCAAGATCTAGCATCATAATTCTATCCTTTATCATATAAAAATGAATGGAGCAGTCAAGGCAACCAACAAAAGCATTAAAAGAATAGTTGAGAAAATGGCTGAGACTTACAAAGACTGGCATGAGAAGCTATCCTTTACACTTCATGCCTATCAGACCTCAGTTCAAACTTCCAGGAGTGCTACCCCATTCTCTATGGGATGAAAGCTATATTGCCTATCAAAGTCGAGATCCCTTCTCTCAGAGTCTTGATGGAAACCAAACTTAAAAAGGCTAAATAGGTCAAGAACAGATACGACCAGATCAACCTCATCAAGGAAAAACACATGAAAACCATTTGCCATGGTCAAATGTATCAAAGACTTATGATCTAAGCCCACAACAAAAAGACACGCCTACGACAATTTTATCCAGGCGAATGGGTATTGAAAAAGATCCTCCCAATTCACAAAGATGCACGGGGCAAATGGACCCCTAATTGGGAAGGATCGTATGTTGTGAAGCAAGCCTTCTCTGGAGGGGCCCTAATCTTGTCAGAAATGGATAGCAATGTCTTGGCCAACCCAGTCAACTCAGATTCTATCAAGAAATATTACAAATAAAGGGTGAAAACTTGAAAAGGTGTCCTTAGAAAAAAGAGAGAAAGCAAAAAAAAACAAAAAAAAAGCAAAAAAAATAAAAAAAAAAACAAAGAGAAAACAAAAAAAAAAAGGAGAAAATAAAAAACAAAAAAAAAACAACGAGAAAAAGAAAAAAAATAAAAAAAGGGTCTAAATGAAAACCTAAAAAAGGCATTTAGGCAACCAACCCGACCACAGTTGAAAACCCGTAAGGGCTACTTGAGAAGATTAATTTTGCTGGGGCATGAACTGAGAGTACCTACAAGACAATGCAAAGCAATCGTAGAGATCTTTCAAAGATCAACTTATGCTAGGCACATTCATTATTCGAGAAAGATTCTGAAAAGCACCTAAAGAACATCCATGTCATGATTGTCAGAGGCATCTTTAGCCCAAAAGATCATCTTTCTTGCTACCCTATCAATTACTTGTCAAATAGTATATTAAGTTATGTCTCTTTGTTGTCATGAATAAATATTGCCTTGTTTCTTTTAACCCCTGTACAATTCACATTGCATTTGTCATCTAACCGATAATGTTTGATAATCAACTAAAATATGCATTAGGACATCTTAACATTACATCGAAAGGAAAAAAAAAGCACATAAAACTCTGCTCATGCCCCAATCATCAAGATCATGCACTTTTCACATTCAAACACCCACTCGGCAATAACCATTCACCAAACCATTTCTTGCTTTCACAAGCTACATCTCAAGAAAAACCATTTTAGGCTAACCAAAAATCAACCCATGCACTCTATCAAAATCCTATCAGAGACATCAACCTAATCAGTTGAATAGTCTCCAAATTGTTGACAATGCTTTCATTTGTCAGGAAAATGATTGAGCTTCCCGAATCAAGAAATGCAACAGTCCAAGTTCTTAAGACTAAATTTTTGGTCATATCCCTAATAGAGCTGGGACAACCTACAATCCCCAGTGGGATTAGGAAAATTTTTGTATATAGTTGCAACAAAGATGAATCGCTATCCCTTTGAGAGTCTAAATGATGTACAAGGAGAACTACATCTATCTCCCATATTAGACTTCATATCATGCAATCGTGATAGCATTTCATATCATGCACTCATATTACCATCACACATCATTTTTACAATATCACTTCAAGCTAGGTTTGCTAAACCTCCAAGGAATGCTTGGTAAGAACTCTAAGCTTCACAAACCAAGTGTCATTCAGGTAAGGTCTTTTGCTTCTCATGTCAAAACCATTTTTGTCAAGCAACTACTGTCAAAGTGCTAGTGTCAAGAAATTATTGTCTAGTAACTATCGTCAAAAATTTTTGTCGAGAACACTTGTCAAAAGCTTTGTTAAAAAATTTTTCAAGATCTAGTAGCAAAACCCTTTTTTAATAGGAAATTGTGTCATGAACTTTTGTTAAGAAAACCTTGCATTAGAAGTTATATCGAAAACTTTGTCACCACCTTCTTTAGAGCCCAAAGTCGTGGCACCATTTTCAAAGCCCATAAGTCATGGCACATTTTTTTAAGCCCACAAGTTAGTGGCACCTTCCTAAAAGCCCACAAGTCATGGCACCTTTTCAAAGCCATAAGTCAGTGGCACCTTTCCAAAAGCCCACTAGTCGTGGCACCCTTTTTGAAGCCCATAAGTCGTGGCACCCTTTTTAAAAAGCCCACTAGTCAGTGGCATCTTTTAAAGCCCATAAATCAGTGGCATCTTCTCAATGCCCACAAGTTAGTGGTAGTTTCCCAAAAGCCCACAAGTCATGGCACCCTTTCCAAAGCCCACAAGTAAATGGCACCTTCCTAAAAGCCCACAAGTCGTGCCACCCTTTTTAAAGCCCACAAGTAGTGGCACCATTTTTTAAGCCCACAAGTCAGTTGCACCATCTCAAAAGCCCACAAGTTATGGCACCATTTTCAAAGCCTACAAGTTAGTGGCACCTTTTTCAAAGCCCACACAAGCTGATGGTAACGAAGTCTAAGTTAAAGCCCGCATGAGCTAACGGCACCCAAGTCAAAGCCCACATAAGCTGGTGGTACCTAAGTTTAAGTCAAAGCCCCCATGAGCTGGCAACACCCGAGTCAAAGCCCACATGAGCTAGTGGCACCTAAGTCCAAGTCAAAGCCCACCTGAGTTGGTGGCACCCAAGTTTAAGTCAAAGCCCGCATGAGCTGGTGGCACCCGAGTTAAAGCCCACATGAGCTAGTTGCACCCAAGTCTCAGTCAAAGCTTACACGAGCTGATGGCACTCGAGTCAAAGCCCACACGAGCTAATGGCACCTAAGTCTAAGTCAAAGCCTTCACGAGCTGGCAACACTCGAGTCAAAGCCCATACAAGCTGATGACACCCAAGTTTAAGTCAAAGCCCCACGAGCTGGCAGCAGTCGAGTCAAAGCCCACATGAGTTGGTGGCACCCAAGTCTAAGTCAAAAGCCATACAAGCTGATGTCACCTAGTTAAAATCAAAGTTTGCACGAGTTTGCGGCACCCAAGTCAAAGCCCTTACAAGCTGGTGGCACCCAAGTTTAAGTCAAAGCTAACACCCTAGTGTTCTAGGAAGCGTCAGTCCACCCCAGACAAAATAGTGTCTATCATCTTTACCCTGTTCCTGATTCTCAACAACGATCAAAGAGGGGCACTTGTAGACACCTTATTTTGTCTGGGCTAATTTTTAACAATTTAGAGCATGGATATGAGTGAGGGCGATGATATCAAAAAGTATTTTGAGGAGGTCAAGAAGGTGCAGGGATATATCAAAGGTAAATGCAAGGATGTGGCATCAAATGGCATAGTTTAAGGTGTCCTAGTATAAAATATATGAGAAAATTCATAATTTTACTTGAATGTATCGATACAATGCTCCAACGTGCCAAAAATTTGAAATGTCCCCATTTGTATTGATACATAAGCCTCTGTATCGATACTAGGCCATGCGAAGACCAAAACATGCATTATGTAAAGAAATGTATCGATACATATCAACATGTATCAATATAGTGGTTCATAGCATCGATACAATGGTTCATAGTATTGATACAATGATAATTGTATTGATACCATTAAGGTTTTTTGACCAAATGTATCGATACATTATGCAATGTATCGATACATGCAAGCCATTTTCACGGTCTGGGCATTTTTGACTTATCCACCATTAATCCAAAACTCGATTTTAATTCATTTTTTTGCATCAGAAAAAATTAAAACACATATCAGACTATGAATTTAGACTTTTGAATTAATTGTAACATTTTTTTTGAAGTCTAAATTGGATAGAAAAGGGTCAATATCACATGATCACCCTACTCCCTAGTTTGTTGGCCAATATCATCATCAGCCACCTTATTTGCTGGAAAATAATTTCAACATTTTAATTAGCCACTGTATGCACATAACATTGGTAGCAAGTTGCTCCCTACAGCCATCTTATAGCCACCATGCTGACATCACTTTGTCGCCCTTGAGAAATGGGCAAAAACACTTCTAATTTGTCTCCAAAATACTGGTATAAATGGACTACTTCTATCTCAGATAAAGAAAGGTTAGATTCAAGCTTGTTTTAGTTTCCAAAAAACACATTCACACACCAAAAAAGCCAAATCCGGTAGCTTTTCACCCACAGGCCAAAAACAACCCTAAAACACTTGCTCTTAACCTTTACACATTTTGAAAATCACCTTTATCCATACTAGAACCAAAACCTCATTATTTCTCTCTTTTTCTTACTTATTAACAACAAGAAAATGAGGGAAATTCAAGCCATCTCTACTGCTCCAATTATTGCTTATTAACAACATAGAAAGGAGAGAAATTAAGCCATCGCTACTGCTCCAATTATTTGGCCAAGAAGTGAAGTTTTATTGGTATAACTTCTCACTTTATCACTTTCATTTTTTATTTTTTAGCATTTTCATCATTTTAGTGAGCTCTCCATGTTTCCATCACCCTTGAGGATTATCATGCATTATTGTGGCTTTTGGTTGTGGTAGTTTAGGATTTGGATGCTTTAATACTCCTTTGATATGCAAAATGCCTCATTTCATCCTCATTAGTTTGATATCTCTTGCTCATGCATTTTATGCCATGTCCATGCATCTTGT